>JAASFI010000689.1:0-19835 GCA_023333705.1 Globisporangium viniferum | reverse complement strand
TTAGAATTCCTACAGCCAACCGTCGAGCCACCGCCGTTGTCGTGGAGAAGAAATGAAGAATCAAGCCGAAGCTCAAGCCGCTTCTACTGCTTCCTAGCATTCGACTTCTTCAAGTGCAGCTACGCCACACACTGGCATAGCTTTACATGCGCTGCTGCTGCTGCTTTGGAAAGGACCATTTCGTTCTGCGAGACCACCTGGTGCCGAGCGCATGGATCGAGAGAGCAACTCCTGACAGAACACATTCAGCACGACGCCGCTATCAAATGATCAGACTCCAAGCATCGCCTTCTTGTGGATCCTGAGACGTGGGCGACTCTTCATTCGTCCAGCTGGACAAAGCGCGTGGCTTGGCATTCAGACCGCGCAGAGGCACTGAACTGGACGTGCAACTCCCCACCGACACCACGCTCGACTCGAGCTCCGGGGACGGGCTCGCCAAGTACACCGACGGCTTCAACCTGAGCTACAACACGGGCGTCACCATCGCCAACAACGTCATCAAGAACCAGGACGACTGCCTCGCCATGCAGTTCAGCACCAACACCGTCTTCCCCGGTAACTCGTGCGCGGGCGGCCACGGCATCTCCATCGGCTCGCTCGGCGGCGTTGCGGTCGACGAGCAAGTGCAGGATCTGAACTGTTATTTAGCGTCTATGGCATTGTGACGGCACGAGCGAGCAGGTTGCCAAGCCGACGAAGTGACAATTTTCATTCGAATCCGTGGGTATCGCGTGCTCACTCGTCGCGACGGGCACCTTGATTTACACTTGGAGTGGCGGCGGGTGTTGGCACTTTCCTGGCAACCAATCTGCCTCTCTCGCAACGATCAGGAAAATCTGGAGCACCAGTTTGCGATGCGTGGTGCATCGAACCGCCCGATTTGTATTTACTGCTTGTGTGTTCGTTTTCCAGCGGACCACAAAGCCCCGTCCCGAGTTCTCTTCTCCGTGTCGATGTCCCCGTTGGGGTTGTGCTTCACAGTGTTGTCTCTCCAGTGATGATGTTGCCCGCGTTATTCAAGAGCCGAATCTCGAACCGGACATCCCCATCGACGTGACTTTGGCGCATGAGATGAGGTCAGCACAGAGAGTCGCCTCGAGCATGCGAACCGGAGGTAGTGAGAAGCTTGATTGGAGTTTTATCACGACTGCATCGTGTCTTCCAAGTGACGCGTTCCAGATCCGAAGATCGCTGTATCGCTAAACGCCACGTTGCTCAGCAACTGTGCGAGGGTGGGAGTCTCCTCGCGCGAACAAACCATTCGCGTTGCCGTGTCTACCAGCAGCCGCCGCCTTCGTTCGTTCAGAGCAAACACGCTCTTTCTCGCACAACGCGCGCGAGTGTGTAGAGTCTCCCGATTCGTCCTTCTTATTGATCAGCTTCACTATCATCAACCAGCGGACATTGCTGCCGTATCACCATCTGGGTTCATGCGAACTGATGAGGCTGGTTTCTCCTTTCATCTTCACTTTCTTTGGTCTTCTCGATGTCCAGTTTCCCATGCTGACTATCAAACGTAGCTCTTGACCGTAGCGGCAATTGCGGTGTACGCGTTACAGCGGATCGATTTGTTTGCAAACACGCAGTATGTAACGGCGACCCACTGGGTTCAAAGGGGCCACTGCAGCATTACCCATACCAAAATCCGCATCGTCACCCTCTTGTGTGTTGGTGTTGCGATCTCGTCAGCTGTTCCAGCAATCGAGCCGTCGACGCTGTCCATGTCTTCGTCGCTCTTCCCAAAAACCAAAACGATCGACCGATGTCGATGGTGGCATCGATGGCCGTGCTGCCACCGGCGCAGCGCTACGGCAGCTGCTCGACCGATACCTTCCAGATTTGTTGTTGTCCGCAGACTCTTTTTGAACCTCGCGCTGCTCCGACATGGTCAATCCTCGTTCGCACCATTCACCGCGACCACGTCTGTCTCCTCTTCAACTGAGCCATTGCGTCTTCCAGCGCTTCGTACTATAGTTCAGGCTCTTCCTCCTCGTTCCTTTCGTTCATCACGTCTTTATTTTTCCTCAAACGCATTGTTTTTCGTGTCGATAACGCATTATTATCAGCCGGCCTCAAGCTCGTGAAGGCTCGCTGTCAGGAAGAGCTTCATGTGGAGAGTCGGCACCAGTCAAATTTGATGTTGAAAGAATGAAACACAGAAGATCTTCTCGGCCCAGTCTTGGATCGATCCAAGTATGCACAAGAGACATTAGATCTCCAACCCCACACATACACACAAGAAAACACGTACCCATGGATGTTGAGGCTGAGTCCGAGGGCGTTGAGCATGGAGCTCGATTGCGTGAAGATCAGGACACCGGTGGGAGATCGTACAGCAGCACGTCGTGTTGCTGCAACTTGCCGCAATCAAACAGAACGAGCCACTTGTCTGACAGAGAAAAAACAACAGCTGCGTCCTCTCGAAAACGTCGTGGTAGACCCCAAAGGTACTCGCTCGTGATCGGCTTGGCCGATTTTTTTCCTCCAGGGCTTTAAATTTGAGCTTCTACGAGGACGCGGTCAGACGAGACTCAGACAACTCTGGATGGCTGCAGCCTTTACGGAGGGAGCTGCATCAGCGAGCGCATTCATCACCGTGCTCATGAAGTTCGCGGCGCCACTTTTGCCGTGGTCGCTTCGAAACATGCTCGCCCGGTGCTGCTGCATGAAATGAAGTCTGCATCCACCTGAACCATCGTCGCTTCGACGGTCACCACATGGTCAATTTTGTTGTGCGTCTGCTTCGCGACATCTTTCGTGGGCCGTCGCAACACAAACGGGCGAATGATACCGCGGAGAAAACTGCTCCACAAGCTGGGTATTCACGTCCTGCTCGCCTTCCGCTGCCAAAGACAGCGGGTTCTGGAACCAGAACTTGGCGCTCTCTCTCTCCAAAGCAGGGGCAGCAAAAGCAGACGCCGCTAGGAGTTGAAATTCCACAATGTCTGCCATCGCAAGCTTTTTCAGATTTTGATGCAGTGACCTTCGTCCAGGATCAGGTGGTTCCACTTCTCGCGCTTGAAGCAATGGCGCATCTTGAACGACGATCCGGTAGCTCGTGATACGGATCTGGAACGTATTCTGATTTGTTTCCACCACCCCTGGCAAATCGCTTTCCCGCGTTTCGCAGATCCAAACACGCCAGCACTCTGAAAATCGGACACCAGCGGTCAAACTCCACCTCCCAATTCACGAGTCAGCGCGTCGGGGCAACGATCACGCGCGGCGGATCCTGAATGCCTTGGTTGCACACAAGGCGCGCGAGATCGGCTGAATCTCTGTCCCTCAATCACATTCGTCCGCGAGAATGCCGTTGATGCGCTTTTCACGGACGCTCACGAGCCAGTAGCTCACACCTGCTTCATTGTGCTCACGCAGTGATGACTGTGACGACGACAAGTAAGGATGCTTGAACCTGTGGCTCGAGCAGACCCGCTTGACGATGAGATCCGACGTTGAATAATGCATCAACCACGACTGCCAGGGAATCTATCATCAGCTGGTCGTCTTGGTCGTCACTTCGCTCGGTCACATCTCTACCCGCTGAAGTGACTTGTTGATCGCCTGGATCGCTGGATTCGGCTCTTTTTATCCCTGCAACATCGCTGCTGCCATCGCCAACCTCATCATCACCGTCATTCACGACGTTCCTTTACCACGCGAGCGCTCGTCTTCTTAGCGCAGTGAACGCACTGCTTCAGCGGATTCCATTCGTGGGAGATTGTCCCGCTCGGCTGCTGCGATTGCCGTTTTGACGTCCGGCTCCTCGTTAATTGGTTGAAACTCGGCGTCACCATCGTCTTGCTGCTCCAGTCCCAGATCTCCCTGAACGCCCCCAGACCATGGTTCTCCTCATTTGACTCCTCTTAATTATCAGAAACCGCACACCAGCAGACCGAGCGCAGAACTCCTTGATGGAGAGAGTCGCCTTCTTCAAGTAACGCCATCTTCTTGTCCATTTCGCGGCTTGAAGTGTTGCCACCTCCACCAGCGATTTCTCTTCTGACTGTAGCTGTTGCTCGAATACTTCTGCGAATACCGGAACTGTAATTGCTCGAGATCTGCGTTTTCACGGAGCTTTTTTCACCTCATCTACGGAGTGTTCGTGCCCCAGCGCTTAGATCCAGTGGCTGGAAGTCCCTCTTCTTGTTTCATGGATTTTCCTCGACTCTGTTGTCCATCACGTCGCTGCCGCCGCTGACTTACTATCTCTCCTCATTTGTGTCTGCTGCTGCTGTCGAATATTTGTCTCCCGCTTGTCTTCTTCCAGCTCTCACGTTCGCTTGCTAATCTGACGTGTTATCGACGTCACCTGCATCACTCTGCTCAAATCGCTCTTTCTCTCTTTTCATGGGGCACTGCTGTCGATATCGTCACCTGCCGTGGGGTTTCCAGAGACGTCATCGCCGGTGCGGATGCATGCCGCTTGGCGAGTGACATGAACAGCTTCCGGGGCGTATCCATCGCTGCTTTCCACTGCGCCTCGGCCAGTAATTGTAATTTCACTTGGTACAACAAAACACCCACACACAACTACAATAGATATAGATGCGTGTGTAATAACACGATAAAATACATCGGTTTTGTCGTGTTTTGAGGTTATTCACGACTAGAATACTTTTGTTTCATGTGAACTTGTGAAGAATGGTTAGCTCACAGTACTCTACAAATTGGTCGAGCACTGAGCCGACTACTCCTCACGAAAGTTAAATCTTGACTCTACCGAGCAATTTGCTTTGATTACTACTTTGGTAATCAGTCGTGATCATGGATCATAAAGTGGTTGCTTATTTTTGAGCTAGTCAAATACACTTATTTTTGAGAAATTCCAACATTGAGCCTTTTGATTGGACAACATTTTGTTAGATCTTGTAAAAAGCAAGGTACCTTAATGCGGTTTGTTGTGTTAAATTGGACATTGCAAACTATCGTAAGCATTGCCTTCCTCGGGATAAAGCCAAGACATAAAGAGCCGAGGGACAAATTTGTGCAGCTATTACAAGGTCCAAATATGTTAGCCGTTTATTTGTAACCGGTTAGTCACTCTGTATCCGCAATGTCATGCGCAGCACAAGCGAAGCAGTACTGTACTGTTTGGTGTGTGCGCCACACCACCGCGCCATTTTTAGTGGTGCACTTCCCGCCATTTTCTGTTCCCACCCCAACAGTTCACACACAAAGCAACGGCCGCGCCAGACGCCAGCCACACGAGCAGGACCCAATGGCGCAGCGCAAGGGCAACGGCAATGGCGGCGGCGGAGGCAACCAGTACCGCCGCGCGCTGTCAGGAGGGTCCGCATGGGCACGCAACTCGCAGGGCGCGCGCGCGAATGCGCAGGCCACGCGCGGCGGCAGTCGCACCATGACCGAGGGGAAGCAGTACATGCTCAAGAAAGGCGACGAGCTGGACAAGAAGTTTGGCTTCCAGCTGCTGCCGGCGCTCATTGAGCAGAAGGAGCAGGGCAACACAGAGAGTGCAGAGACTGGCGGGGGTGGCGGCGGCAATGGGGAGTACGACCCGCGACTCGGCTGGCTGCTCAACCTGCGCGCGTGCACGATCCTGGACCCGACCGAGGGCAAGTTCGAAGTGAGCGCAGTGGAGCTCTATTTCCTCGAGCAGGACGGCAAGGCGTTCAAGACGCGCGTGATCTACCAGCCGTACCTGTACGTGCGTCCCGAGGAGAACCGGTCGCAGGAAGTGATCGCGTACTGTCTGCGCAAGTTCGAAGGGCTCGTCGCCAAGGCCGAGCGCGTGTTCAAAGAAGATCTCGACATGCCCAACCACCTGAGCGGCAAGAAAGCAGTGTACGTCAAGCTGAGCTTCTACACGGTCTCGGACCTGGTGACCGTGAAGCAAGCGCTCGCGCCGGTGATCGAGAAGAACCAGCTGCAGCAGAAAGCACGCCAGGCGTACGAGCTGCAGGGCCAGATACGCGAGCAAGTGAACGAAGACGACCAGCTCTTTGGTGGTGACAGCATATCGCTCTCGCGCAGCGGCATGGACGAGAGCGAGTCGGCGCTGCTCGAGCTGCGCGAGTACGACGTGCCGTACGCGATGCGCGTGGCGATCGACCTCAACATCCGCGTCGGCGCGTGGTACCACGTCATCTACGACCCCGCCACTCCGTATGCGCCATCGGACATCAAGCGTCTGCCGGACATGGTCGACAAGGCCGAGCCCGTGGTGTGCGCGTTCGATATCGAGACGACCAAGCTACCGCTCAAGTTCCCGGACGCACAGTTCGACCAGATCTACATGATCTCGTACATGATCGACCGCCAAGGGTACTTGATCGTGAACCGCGAGTTCGTCTCCGAGGACATCCAGGACTTTGAGTACACACCCAAGAAGGACTACCCGGGGCCATTCATTTGCTTCAACGAGGAGAACGAGGAGCAGCTGCTCAAGCGGTTCTTCGAGCACATCGTGGACGTGCAGCCGCACATCTTCGTGACGTACAACGGCGACTTCTTCGACTGGCCCTTCATGGACGCGCGCGCCAAGGTGCACGGCATCAACATGGCGGACGAGATCGGCATCTCGCTCGACCTGCGCAGCGGCGAGTACCGCGGACGCTCGAGCGTGCACATGGACGCCTTCTGCTGGGTGAAGCGCGACTCGTACCTGCCGCAGGGCAGCCAGGGTCTGAAAGCCGTGACAAAGTACAAACTCGGCTACGATCCAGTGGAGGTGGACGCAGAAGAGATGCTCCCGCTCGCGCGCGACGAGCCGCTCAAGATGGCGTCGTACTCGGTCTCCGACGCCGTCGCGACGTTCTATCTCTACGACAAGTACGTGCACTTGTTCGTCTTCTCGCTCTGCACGATCATCCCACTGGGCAGCGAGGACGTGCTGCGCAAAGGCTCGGGCACGCTCTGTGAAGCGCTGCTCATGGTCGAGGCGTTCGAAGGCTCGATCATCTGTCCGAACAAGCAAAGCTCGGAGCACCAGGAGAAGTTCTACAAGGGCCACCTCGTGGAGAACGAGACGTACGTCGGCGGCCACGTCGAGTGTCTCGAGTCCGGCGTGTTCCGCGCAGACTTCCCCTACGACTTCAACCTCGTGCCGAGCGCGTTCCAGCAGTTGATCGACAACATCGACCGCGACCTGCGCTTCTCGCTCAACGTCGAGATGGACATCGCGCTCGACCGGGTCGCAAACTACGACGACGTGCGCACGCAGATCGTGGCCCAGCTCGAGGGGCTCCGGGACCGACCCGTGCGCAAGGAGAAGCCGCTGATCTACCACTTGGACGTCGCCGCCATGTACCCGAACATCATCCTGACCAACCGGCTGCAGCCCTGTGCGATCGTGAACGAAGCTGACTGTGCTGCGTGCGTGTACAACACCGAGTGCGGGAAGTCCGCGGTCAAGCACGAGGACGAGTCGTGCCAGCGCGACATGGACTGGGTCTGGCGCGGTGACTTTTACCCCGCGACTCGACCCGAGTACTTTTCAATCAAGACCCAGTTGGAGTACGAGAACTTTCCCGTGGGACCGCAGGGCGGCCAGGTGACTGGTGCTGGAGGTGGCGGTGGTGGCAACAGTCAGTTTGGAAAACCTGCAGCTTTTGGAGGAAATGGGAATGGGGGCAACAACACGAGGATGGTGCCGTTCGGACAGCTGCACGCAGACCGCCAGGAGCTGCTCATCAAGCAGCGGTTCAAGAGTTACTGCTCGAGCGTATACAAGAAGACTAAGATCACGGAGCAGCAGACGCGCTCGGCGACTGTGTGCATGCGCGAGAACCCGTTCTACGTCAACACGGTGCGCGCGTTCCGCGATCGTCGCTACGACTACAAGACGCTCACGAAGACGTGGAAGAAGAAACAGTCCCAGGCGGAAGAGCAGAACGACTTGCTCGCGAAGATCGAGGCGCAGAATAAGTGCCTTGTGTACGACTCGCTCCAGCTCGCGCACAAGTGTATCCTCAACTCGTTCTACGGATACGTGATGCGCAAAGGTGCGCGCTGGCACTCGATGGAGATGGCGGGCATTGTCACGAACACGGGCTCGAACATCATCACTGGCGCGCGTGAACTCGTGGAGCAGATCGGGCGTCCGCTGGAACTGGACACGGACGGCATCTGGGCGATCCTCCCGGCCTCGTTCCCCGAGACTTTCAAGTTCAAGCTCCACGACGGCAGCTCGCGAAGCATCTCGTACCCGTGCGTGATGCTGAACGCCGACGTGCAGGCCAAGTTCACGAACCCGCAGTACCACGAACTGGACCTGGCGACGGGCAACTACAAGACCCACCAGGAGTGCTCGATTCTCTTTGAAGTGGACGGACCGTACAAGGCGATGGTGCTCCCGGCGTCGACGGAAGAAGGTCGACTCTTGAAAAAACGATACGCGGTGTTCAACTTCGACCACTCGCTGGCAGAACTCAAGGGCTTTGAGCTCAAGCGTCGAGGTGAACTGCAGCTGATCAAGGCGTTCCAGTCGCAGGTGTTTGAGTGTTTCTTGGATGGCGAGAGTCTCGAAGCGTGCTACGCGTCGGTCGCCAAGTGCGCGAACCGCTGGCTGGACGTGATCGACACGAAGGGCAAAGCCATGGACGACGAGGAGCTCATGGAGCTGATTACCGAGAACAAGAGCATGTCCGGCAAGCTCGAGGAGTACGAAGGGCAGAAGTCGACGTCGATCACGACCGCGAAGCGTCTGAGCGAGTTCCTGGGCGAGAGCATGGTCAAGGACCGAGGGCTGACGTGTAAGATGATCATCGCGGCGAAGCCGTACGGCGAGAAAGTGACGGAGCGCGCGATCCCGACCGCCATTTTCTCGACGGAGGAAGCGGTGAAGCGCCACTTCTTGAAGAAATGGCTCAAGGACCCGAACTTGCAGGACTTTGACATCCGCACGATCCTGGACTGGGACTACTACCGCGGTCGCTTCGCGTCGACGATCCAGAAGATCATTTCGCTCCCAGCTGCGTTCCAGAACGTGAAGAACCCGGTGCCGCGCATTGAGCTGCCCGACTGGATGCGCAAGCAAGTGCGCGAGAAGAACGCCAAGCACCAACAGGGTTCACTCAAGAAGTTTGTGACGCAAACGAAGAACTCGGGCGAGGACTACATCGCGCAGATGATCGACATGGAGGACCTCATGGCGGGCAAGAAGCCTGCTGCTGTGGGCGACCTGGAAAAGAAGACGAGGCTGCTCTCGCTCAAGCAGAAGCGCAAGCGAGCGGCTGCCGAGAACGAGCACAACAGCAGCAGCGCTGCGGACTCGACGGAAGAGACGAACGACGACAGCGAGGTGGCGTCGGCTTCAGGCACAGCCGAAGATGATGAAGACGCAACCCCAGCAGCACCAGTGAAGCTCGGCGAAGCGCCGTTCCCCGAGTGGCTGAGAAATCGCAAGGCGAAATGGAAAACGCTGCTTGTGAAGCGCAAGCGCCTTCGCGAAGAACGCGTGCGCAACATCGCCGAGAGTAGCGCGATGCTCGAGTTGGGCTCGGGTGGCTCGCTCGCCCCAAACGCCAAGCGTCATCAGTCGATGGATGCGCACGCTCGCAACAATGGCGGCGGCGGCATCGGCATGGAGAACTTTGTGCTCAACACTGCGAGCGCGTTACACCGCGAGTTCTGGCAGATCGTCGAAGTGCAGCAAGAGCAGGACGGCCACTTCACGTGCTGGGTGATCACGACCCAGTCCCAGATGCTGCACCGCATCACGCTGAAGATGCCGCGCGTGTTCTACCTGTCGTGCGACGAAGCCGACAGCCACATCTTCACGGACCTGCCGCTATTCTCTCGCCGCGTGATGCGGATTCTGCCGCACGTCTCGTCGAAACCTCAGTCTGTCGTCGAGATCATGGTGAGTGAGCAGCAGTTCCAGCAGCACCACAAGGAGATGAACCAAATCCTGAACGACCCGGTCGTGAAGGGCGTGTACGAGCTTCAGGTCTCTGCGCTGACGCGTGCGGTGTGCAGTCTCGGCTGTGTCGTGAAGGTCGTGAACCCGCATCACTCGGGCACGAACCAGGAGTACGAGCTGAGCGACCTGCAGTTCCAGTCGACCGCCCAAGTGCCGTACTTGGTGGACGTGTACCAAGGTCCAAGCGGCAAGACGCCCGCACCGCTGCTTCGTCGGGTGCTGCTCTACTTTGCGCAGCAGAAGAACCGCGCGGTGCTCGGACTCGTGGTGCTGAAGGACCCTGAGGGCGACGAGAGCGGTGCCAGTGGCGAAAGCTGCGAGGGCGACGCCACGGTCTGGTACGTCGACCCCGTCTCGAACGTGCGCGCGCGAGGCTCGGACTTGCAGCAGTACTTTGACCAGCTGCTTCAATCTGCTGCGGAAGAAGAGGGCGAGGACCACAGTCCGAGCATGCGCAGCTGCTCGTTCAAGACGCACGTCGTCAAGACCGTGCAGGAAGCCTTCTCGGGCGTCAACTCGGCGCTCGCTCGCCTGGCGTCGTCGCACAAGCAGAGCACGGCCAAGCCGACGATCGTGGTCGCGCAGACGTCCATCGCGTCCAGCAAGCGGCTCCGCGAGAAGATGCAGGGTCTGCACAGTTTCCCCATGGCGATGCTCCCGTGGAACGAAGAGGACACGCTCTTCCCGGCGCTCACGTGGCGCAAGATCATGGGCGAGAAGATGGTCGCGCGCAGCCTCGAGATGGCGCAGTACTTCCAGGAGGTGCTCGACTGTGCGCGCTATGCGCACTTGCCCGTGGGCAACTTCACGGGCGACCACTCGATCGCCATCCTCGACACACTCTACTCACGCGTCCTGAGCAAGCACAAGCACCTGTGGTGGCACTCGCCGAGCTCCGTGCCGGACCTAGGCGGCAAGGAGCAGGAGCAGTACCAGCACCTGTTCAGCAACTCGCTGCTGGGCAAGGGAGCGTCGTCTCAGGACAGCAAGTCGGCGTCCAGCGCCGCGCACCGCAGCGACACGTCTGCTGTCGTGTGCGACAAGGGCTCGTTCCCGGACATCTGCGTGGAGCTGGAGCTCGACGGCCTCGCGGTGAACGCGATCTTGGTCGCGCTGCAGATCCAGAGCATCGAGGGCATTGGCGGCGGCGCGCACCAGATGGAGATCGACTTTGACGCGGATGGCGGTGACGCGGGGATGGCTGCTGGCTCGACCAAGAGCGGCGCCGCTGTCGCAGGTGCGGGCGAAGCCGAAGAGCCGTGCCAGGAAGCGTTCCGCCTGCTGCGCATGCTCGTGACGACGCTCTTCAAGGACTTTCTCACGAGCCGCAACAAGTTCGCCGACCACCTGCTGCAGCAGTTCTACCGATGGGTGTGCTCGCCCAACTCGCTCTGCTACGACCCGGGGCTCCAGGCGATGGTGAAGCGGCTGATGGAGAAGCTCTTTCTGCAGCTGCTCGCCGAATTCCGTCGTCTGGGCAGCCAGATCGTGTACGCGGACTTTAGCAAAATCATCCTCTGCACCAAGAAGCAGGAGATGAAGCACGCGCAGACGTACCTGCAGTTCATCCTGCAGACCGTACTCTCGAACGAGCTCTTCCAGGTGCTGAGCTTCACGCCCAAGAAGTACTTCTCGAACATGTTCTTCCTCGACTCGGAGAACTACGGCGGCATCCTGCTCAAGAACGTCGGCGAGGAAGGCGCAGACGCGGAAGACGAAGACGAAGACGAAGACGAGGACAAGGACGCGGCGCCATCATTGGACATCGTTTCGCACTGGAACATCGCCAACTACCTGCCCAAGGGCATCGACGAGTACTTCCTCATCCTCGTGGGCCAGTTCATCCGCCGACGCGCCGAGTTCCAGCAGCGCGAGCGCGCAAAGGCGCTGCTCAAGCACGGCAACAAAAGTCAAGAACACCACGACGACCAGGAGGACGAGGACGACGAAGCGCTCGACGAGAGCGAGAAAAAGCTCAGCCCGCTCGCCAAGTATTCGCAGCGGCTCGTGGCGTCCTACTTCTCGGACAAGCTGCTGCGCATCGTGCCGGAGATCCAGTTGTACAACATGGACCGCAGCAGCTTTCCCGTGTTCGCCGGTTCGCACCTGCCGATGGAGCACCCGGCGCTGGAGCTCGTCAAGTTCGTGAGCGCCGTGTTCCAGCTCGAGCCGAGCGTGGAGGCGCAGCTGGGCAAGATGAAGCGCACGCTGCTCAAGCTGCTGCACGTGAGCGAGTTCTCGGACGACGCGCAGTTCATGAACCCGTCGCTGTCGTTCACAGTGCAGGACGTGATCTGCTTGTGCTGCAATTTGTGCCGCTCCGTGGATTTGTGTCGCGACTCGCAGCTCTTTAAAGGCTCGTCGCGGACGCTCATGAATGAGGACGGTATCAGCGTGGAGTCTCAAGACGGAGGAGACCTCGATCAGAACAACAGCGCAGCATCGTCATCGTGGCACTGTCCTCGCTGCTTCGCGCTCTACGACAAGGGTGCGTTCGAGCGGAGGCTCGTGGAGATGGTCGAGGCGCAGTCCGTGCAGTACCAGCTGCAGGACCTCTACTGCCGCAAGTGCCACCTGCCGGCTGAGCACAAGATGAAGGAGTACTGCGCATGCTCGGGCACCTACGGCGTGCTTCCAGGCGCCAAGGAGGAGCTGCAGGAGACGCTGCGCATCCTCAAGCGCATCGCGCAGCAGCACGAGTTCGAGTGGCTGCTGGAGACCGTGCAGCGGCTCGACTTCCAATAAGGACCTGCCTATCTACTAAGAAGTGATACGAATGGATGAACGCAAAGGGCAGAGAGCTACTGCGAGCATGAAGAGCTACGAGCAAGAGCACCAGCAACACAACAGTAGGTATGATGGATCCTCCAACCTTTTTATAAGCACTCCAAATGTGCAGTTTTATTGAGACATGGTAAGAAAGATAAAGACAAAGTAAATGTGCATACTTACGAACGCCAATAGGTACACGTCAATAGGCACATATCCTCGGACACGATGTACTTCTCTCACAGTACTGGGTCGAAATTAACGCACTCTCATCGAAAAGAGCTCAGCAGCACCACCACCACGCTCATTTCTGACTGACATGCCGCTCGAGCCCGCCTAGTTGTCGCCCCCGGGTCCTCCGAAAGTGTCCATCGCAGCAGCATCACCATCACCATTCGTCTCTGGAGCCGTGGTTTCCTCATCATTGTCCGTCGGGATGCTCGTGGGTTCTTCCGTTTTCTCCGTCGAATCATCACCCTCATCGGCAGTCGTCTCCGGAGCCGTGGTCTCATCGGCGTTCTCTGCCGAGTCATCATCTTCATCCTTGGCGCCAGTGAACCCGACAGCGTCCTTCGTTTCATCATCCGAGTCGGCCGAGTCTTTGTCTGGGTTGCCAGCCTCTGGCGGACCTGACTTGCCACTGCCACTGCCAGACCCGCTGTCCGAGCCGCTGCCGGAGCCGCTGCCGCTGCCTCCCGAGGACTCGGGCTCCTTCTCCGGCTTGCTGTCGCAGCTTTCGTGGACCTCTTTCTTGCACTTCTCCTTGTCGGACTTGAACAGGCACCAGATGTTCGCGCGCGTGCTGCACCAGCCGTTCTTGACCGAGCCCCAGCCAAACTGGGACTCGAGCGCGCTCGGGGTCGCGTCGGATCCGCCGCGGGTGTTCAAGGTCATCGTGCCCACGGACGCACCATCTCCACTCTTTGCGCCCCCCATCATCTCCACGGCGACAACGGACCCAGTGACCAGGACGACAGCGCCGATCACGCCGACGAGCGCGCGTAGCGCCTTCTTGCGGCGCGCCTGTGACAGATCTTGGACGACGACACGCGACTCTTCGTGCTGCTCCCCGAGCACGGGCTGACCCTCAAGCAGCGTGATCGCCTCCTCCTTCGCGTGCTCCATCATGGTGGCTGCTCTGGTGGCTCTGCGTGCAGCGACCTGTGGTTCTTGTAGCTCAGCTCACTCGGCTCTTCTCGTGCTGCTGTTTGCGTATGTGCGCTCGTCCAAGCGAAAGCTGCAATGCCATGTGCGCAAGCGAGCAAGATGAAGAAAGATCGCGTGTGCCCAAACACCCGGGAGCTCTTCGTCTCGCCTCGGGTGCGACCTCTCGGACCAGTTGCCAGGATTCCATTCCACACGCGCCATACCAAGTGACGCGTTCCCAGCCGCACGATCACAATGTCCGCGGCCGCTCACGTCGTTCAAATTCGCACTTGGCGACGTCTCTTCGGATTGATTCCAAATGTGTGTGGACCACATTGATTATTTTGCGGTTCATAAATGTACGCTTCGACTTGTGTGTCGAAATTAGACATATTTGTCTTGACGTTTGTAAGTCCAAGCGAACGCGAGTTTCGACATCCTTGACATGTTCACCTGTCCACGAAAGTGCATTTATGTTGAGCGGGCGGTAATGGCGAATACGCGGCTGCGAATGGCGCAGTAGGCGGGCACGCGACAGCGCTACCACTCGGAGAATCAGGTCGAGGAGCCTGCGGTGGCGACGCCCGGCGAGAATTTACCGCGATCCGCTCAACAGCGACTCCTAGCCGACCATTTGTCACAGTCAGCGCAGGCGGCGTGACCGACGCGGTCCACGAGGCATGCGCTCCAGGCCAAAAGCCGGTGATTTGAGGGCGGCTGACAATGGGGAAGCCGCTGTGGAAGAGTTGAGAGCTGGACGACAAAAGGCAACGGTGTCTGGCTGAAGCGCGCGCGTACCCCTGTGCGCTCCTGTTCTTAGAGATGGTTGACTCGATAAGTAAATACTGTCAGATGAGAGAGGAAGGTGCTCACCTTGTGTGGCTCTGGGTGATCTCATAGAGTTGGAAGGCGGTGGACGTTGGTGCAGAAGCTCAAGCGGCGCGCTCGCGCGCTCGGTCCTAATAGCTATTTCCACAGCAAGCAGCCCACGCGCGCAGCACGCCTGCAGAAGGTAAGGGAGATTCCTGGTTACTGTTACTGATTGACTTGCGTCGGGTATTCCCGACTCGTGTGTCGTAGGGTTGCTGGTTGCGATGCTCTAGATAGACAGATAGTGAGCCATAGCAGCAACAGCAACCTGATGGATAGGAGACAGCAGGGTCGAGGAAAGCTCATGGCACGCTGACGAGAGCGACTTCACGTCAGTAGTTCAAAAGTCTGGGCATGAACGCTCCACAGAGGAGGTGAAGAGCCCCGTTTAGGCACAAGTCTCGAGTTATTCCCCTTCCAGCATTCGCAAATGTCGACCCAAGTCCAGCGTCAGCCAGAAGAGACTCTAGTGATGGCAGTGGTGGTGGTGTACCTTCTAATTCCCGACTTTGCGATGCCGTCGGAGATGGCGTTCTTGACGGCGAGGGCGAGCTCGCCCTCAAAGAGCTATAAGCTCGTCATGCAGTGGTCTTTGCGAACTGCGAACGGCTGCGGCGATGATGATGGTGAAGATGGCGACGAAGCGAGGACAGAAGCAAGGAAGTTGCTGCTGCAGACGAACGCAGTGGGGGATGCCGACGATTTCGAGTCAAGTGCAGATGAAGTGGAGGACCAACGAGCGCACGAATCACACAGTGAGGAAGCGGGTGAACAGATGCTGCGTCAGAGGAAAGCGACTGGTTCATCGAAAAGCTCGGTGCTCAGTGTGTTCGCGCGGTTTCTGAAGCAATCGACTCGGAAGTCGGTTTACTGGGAGATGAACGCGAGCTCTCGAGTGAAGAGCTGTGCACGCGGGAGGCGAACGCAATGAATGTTGATGATGATGCAGAGAATGACAATAGTGACATCGAAGAGAAGTCTTCCTCTACGTGATCAAGACAGACAGACTCCCAGCCAAACTCGTCGGATTCTTCAGCTCACGTCGACGCGTCTCTGCTCCAGCCACCGGCTTCAAGCGTCCGAGTCTCGTCCGATCGCTTCTCCGTTTTGACATGCTGGCGATTCAATTAATCGAGATCCAAAGGAGTTATTCGGTGAGAAGCGAGATGTTATCTAGCACTTCGTGCAGCTCACAGAGGCTCGAAAGGTGTACTGGCAATAGACGTTAATCCAAATTCCAAAGATCAGTCGGCTGCGCGTTGACCTTGTGGAGGAGCCCATGTACGGGTGCGACCTGATTCGAGCCGGCACGCGGTCAGTAGTTATTTATCACGCGAAGGACGTCCACGTGAAGCCCAAGACGTAAGACGTCGTCGTCACTCTGAAGTACACGACTGGCTTCACTAGAGCGGTGCGGTGAGCGCCATGGTCGAGGATCCCGAGGATCAGGTCGCGAAAATGCCAACGATTGCCACGCGAGCAGTCTGTCTTACGTGTATCCGCTTGGACGGCTCGACGAAAGTCAAAAAGTGTTCTCTCTCTCTCTCCTGAAGCGAAAGCGCAGCAGAAGAGCCATCTCGACGTTCGCGCGATGGCGGAAGCTCAATTCACGACGGGCTTCTTCTCGAAAACGAATCTTTCGCGAGCTTTTTCGTGTGGCTGGGGTGGCGACGCGTTTTTTATCGAGAAAAGAAAGTGGCGTGTTTGTGAGAAAGTCTGGAAATGTCGTGCGATGGCAGACGTGGAAAATCGACGTCGGAATGGCGAGACCACCGCCAGCGAGGCTCAGCGACAGCGTGCGAGCCACTGATCGTGCAAAGAAAAAAGAAAGCAAGACGGAACCAGATCCTGCCTACCAGTCTTGGTTGCACACATCAAATGTTGAAAAGGGATATGTGCATGGACAGCTCGCCGGCTCCGTTGACTGGCGTTGCTCGCCTGGACGTTCCCACGAAAGCAGCGGGAGGCTGGCGCAGGATCTGCACTTGGGGGACTGCGCTGCTGCTGCTACTGTGGAGGAAGCCCACGCCCATGCACGGCGTCGAGAACGCAGCGCCGAGCTGCACTTGCAGAGTTGTAGCGATTTGAGGCACTCGGTCGTCCTCCTTGTCTTTCTTACCACGAGCTAAACGCCTGCTTCCCTTCTTGCTCTCTGTCAGCAGGGGCAGAGAGAGCGTGAGCGCCAGCACGCCGCCTTCGATCGGCGCGTCTCCATTCTCTTCTTGGGCCTCGAGGAAACCTTTTCTGTAACATCAACATTCACAGTCAGAAGCACATTAAAGTTGACTGCATCAAGGTCTTTTCAAGTCTACCTCGACTCACTCTGGAGCAAGCAATTAAGTACCTTAGCGCCTTGTCGAGGGTTGAGCTCTTCTTCTTGGTCAGCGCGCGAGAGAGACTCGAGGCGAAGCTGCTGCGGATGAACTGCTCGCCCCGCCCAGTGCACGCGACCGCGAATCCGTTTCTGTCGACTGCAGTCGTTGCAGTCGCTGGCTCAGAGGGCGGTGACCGCTTCCGCTTCCGAGGCTTGAAGCTCTTCAGCCGCATGTTGGAGGCGTTGCAGCCCATGCGCGGACAGCCAGCGAGACCGACGCGACCGGGCACTTTGTACGCGATCCCGCCGCTCGACAACGCAGCAGCGACGTTGCCCTGCGGGTCGATGCAGATCGCGCCGACCGTGTCCAGGAGCAGCTCGTGAGGGATCGTCTCATCCTCTGATGGTGGTGGTGGTAGTACCACTGGAGCTCCTGGTGCTGCTGCTGGTACCTCGCTCTCTGCATTTTGAAAGCGCGCATGCCATTTATGCCAATACGCCTCAGATTTCGACGTCACCTGGACAACAGACACACAGAGGAACGGCAAGTACTGCGTTAGTACGATCCGCATTGTACCTGATCTTCAACAGAGCTTGTATCTATACGAATACAGCACAGCACTTTACCTGGAACACATCGAGGTCCTCTGGTGCATCGCTCTCCACAGTCTCCAAGCCAAACTGCCTCGCGAGCGCTCGCGCGTGCTCGCCCACGACAACCAGCGGCACCTGGCGTCCAAACGCAAACGTGACATCATTAGCCGCTCTTGGACCCTGGTCTGGACTGTGCTGCTGCTCACCACTCGTCGTACTCGTAGCAGCTACCGATGCAGCCTGGTGCAGCAGCGCGTGCGCCAGCGCGCTCGGCTCCGTGACGCCGCGCACGTTCGCACACGCGGCCACGAGCTTCGTCTTGCCGCAGACCACGCTCGCCTCGCATTCAACGTGTCCGCGCTCCGTCAGGTTCGCGCCACGTCCGGCGTTCGTGAGCTCGCTGCGCTCAAACACGCCCAGCATGCCGCTCGCGACCCGCGCCGCGTGCGAGTCTGCGTGTGCAAGCTGGGCAGCAGAGCTATTGGCCATCAGCGTCTGGCCGTGCGCCAGCGCCTCCCGCATGAGCGCCAGGTACTGCGCTTCATCGCGCTCGCCGTACCGCCCCGCGCCAATGTGCACTGCCACGAGCCATCCCATCGGACTCGGTCTGGCGCGAGCAAGAAAACCCATGATTAAGGAGTACAGCACGCGACATAAAATTAACGCCACATCTGTTCGATCAGTTGGTGATGACCTATACGTCATATTATCGACACCTATACAGGTACCACATACCTCAAAATAGCTTTACTCTAGCAAGAGTGCAAATCGCCATGTGCTGATGAAGCATGGAGAAGACCTCGTGGAAAGGGAGATTGACCGAGTCAACCTTTGAAAAAGGAGCTTCTTTGATAGTATTTCTATCCAGGACAACTTGATTATTAGGATGCAGACGCAAAAGACGGGTGTCTTCTTGCGAGAGGGCAGTCAGAGTTCTCAAACAGTTACGTAAGTACGTCATCGATCTGATGATGAACATCAAGCACCCTTGCCCTGTACTATCTCCACTCTTCTCTTCACACTTCACACACAGACAACAACAGGACCACCACACCCAGTGTACAATGCGATCTTCTAAACCTCGGAGGCAACGCGCAGCTTGCGTTTGTGCTGGTGCTCCCGATCATCAAGTTCGCGTTCAAGTGGGTCACAGCGAAGATTCACCGAGACAATGTGGACCTCATCCCGTCGATCTCGTCAACCGTCGACATCTTTGATGCGCTCTACACGACCAAGTGCATGCAGTCGACAGGGACGCTGGCGGCCGGCGTTGGGATCATTGTCGCGGATCTTGTCGACAACCTCGTCGCGATCAGGAGTATCGAGAGGCGAACGCAGGAGCTTTACAAGCGGCTGCTTGGTGGTAGTGGGGAACTTACTGATGGTGAGAGAGTTCCGAAAACCCTGGTCACCTGGGCGGCTGAGGCGCTGATAGGCAACGAGCCATTGCGCTTCCAATCGCGCAGATGCTACAACTTATCAGCGAAGTCCTAGCAAACTCTCCTCATCCTGGCATCTACACGACCCCACACAACACTGCCCAGAGCTCTCTCGTTCAACTCAGTTGTCCCCGTCGCTCATCGATCGAACAAGATGATCTCTCAAGCCAGTGTGGCGAGTCAATCGCTCAGCCAGCGGATCAAACTGCAGTAACGGAAGCGACGGGGCTGCTCTGCGAGAGCGAGTGCGTGGTGATCATCGAGTACGTCGAGAGTGTCGTGCCGGTGGTCTACGCCATCTACATCGCCTTCTTGTCCCGACTTTCGAACGCCAAGTATTACAAGGACATGCAGGGCTTCATGTATGCCAAGGCGCAGGCTGTGGTGACCAATGTCCTGGTTTACGCGCTCGTGGAGCTGCTGAGTCTACTGTACCTGCACCGCGCCCTCAAGCGGAGGTTCAATCTCTCCGTGCTCTATCGGCTCGCGTTTACGCTGGAGAGAGGGTGGGAGATCTTCAGGTGCAACTTCATGGGCTAGATCATCGTCATCTTCCAGTTTCTGCTGGACCACAATGGTACGTCTACTGCGTTGAGTCTGCCATACGTCAATGGTGATCTATTAAAATATTTGCTACTGATTTCTGTTGCTCCAGCAAACACAATCAGGCGTGGTTGTGACGCTTGTTTGGTTTAGAGTACCACAAAATCGACTCTTGGACGACAGGCAAGTTCAACAAGACGCGCTCGAGTTAGGGTCGGGCCAACAACACAGAACACTCAGTGTTAGGCTGAAGCAATCTCCATCGAAGTCGCGT
>JAASFI010000688.1:0-19889 GCA_023333705.1 Globisporangium viniferum | reverse complement strand
CTAGCGTCAGCGACCGCACGCGCTCCGGGTACTTGGCCGCGTACTCACCACCGATCATGCCGCCCGTGGAGCAGCTCCAATGTGCACTTTCTTGTCGGCAGGCACCGTCGTATCGAGAAACTGGTGCTGTCTGCTTGCCTGGTAGTCCACGCTGTAATTGAAGAGCGCGTTGGCGGGGGTCGTGCGTCCCTGACCGGGTGAGTCCGGGCTCAGCACCGGTACTTCTTGTCTACGTCGCTGGCCACGCGCACCCAGGGCTCCTTCATAGAGCTGAAGCCGCGGAGGAACACGACGGCGTCTGTCTTAACCTACTCCGTGCCCTCGCGCTCCATGGTGTGTCAAATTGAGCTCTTCGCACTTTTGTGTTCTTAACTGTAAAGTAAATGATTCATAACGTTATTGACACTGTTACGAACTATTCGAACAAATCTTGGCAGGCCATAGTGAAACCAAGCCATCTGCCAAGATTTCAAAAGCTTGAAGGCGTTTCAGGCGTTTCATGTGTGTCCTTTCTGCTTTTCGACAGAAGGAATCAAGTCAGTTCGGACACGAGAAAAGCCAGCAACCATGCGCACCTCCCTTCCTTTGGTTTTCATTTCGTGGATGGTGAAGGTCGCGTGGTCCGCGTGGCTCGGGTGCGATTGCCACAGTCACTTGGCTGGAGGCTTGTGGTGGTGTGTGAAATCAGCAATGGCCGATTCACTATCGGAGCATGTCTGGACTGGGGACACTGCACTCCATGTTGCATGTATATACGTGCATATGGACCCTGAAGATATTTGCCAATGACTCAATTTCAGAAGAACCACCGCGACGGTGGACTGTGTGGACACCTTTGTCCACGCGTGCAAGCTGAACTGCTGATAGCAACAGAGTGGTCCGGACTAACGGCCCACTCTCCGCCGAATCTGTAAACGAGAAGGTGGGATTGAGACTCTTCACACAAAAATTGTGCGCGACTTTGTCTATTGCCACCAGCTGTGTGTGCGGCTTTTATCCGCGAGATGTGTTTTGCTTTCACACACAAAAGTCAATTCAAAAGCTCAAAGATCGCTCCACTCTTCACCAAAACGTAGCTCAATCCGAAGTCCACGCTCTCGCGTACACTCGAAAACGGGGCAAGTGTGGTCAAGTGGCACAATGGTGATCGAATGCAAGTGAACTCATACCACACAACTCCCGCACATATAACAAGCTCCAGTTTTCTTCCGTCCACCATTTAGCAGCGCATAACAACATGGAAAGAAGACAAGACACACACGAGTTTGAGTTTGTGGCGATTTTGCAAGAGCAGTCATTGCATTTTTGGTTTGTTTCTGGCTCTTCTCTTGCTCGGATCCTTTTCGACTTGCGCACGAAGGGGGAGCCTGTTTTTTAGGAGGTCCAAATCGAAATTGAAAACCTGGGCGGACGGGCTCTTTTCTAACCACTTGACTGCAGGTGCATGCATGTGTTTGCATGTGAGGCGGCAGCAAATGCCGATTTGCTTGCGAGAAAAAAGCACTCAAATTTGAAAAGGAGATGTTCGAGCGGCCCAAAAAACGCCATAATGTTCATTTTTGCGTTTTTGGGCCGCTCACAACCAAACACACAGCAAAAAATAGAAGAAAGAAAACCGCGCGCGCGGTCCATTCAAAAACGCACTTCAACGAATTGAAGACACGTTTTTGCTTTTTTCCCACCCAAATGCGCAGGCACGACAGTACAACGCGGCGGCACTCTTCACACCGCTGCCAAACGCTCGCTCGGTTGACTGGTGTTGACCGTCCTGGGGCGGGCTCATTTCACACACACGAATATGATGATTGAGAGCGGTTTGTTCCCTTCAGGACGGACTGGTTGGCGACAAGGGCAGAGCTCGCTGCTCTTGTTCTGATTTCGTCTGACGGCGAAATGCCTTCGCCCTGTATCAACAACAGGCTGGTCTTCACAGCCAATTCGACCACAAGCGGCCACTTGTGGGTGACAATGAAACCAGCGACTGAGGTCACACGGCAGGTGGCAGGTTGAGTCACCAGCACGCGGATACAGCAGCAAAAGTAAACTGGAGCTCCTTGTTTGTTTGTGGTCCGCCTCCCACTATCCCAGTGTAGCATTTGCTGCTGCTGGCCAACTCTGCATTTTTGACCTCGACGAAATGGACCGTGGACCCCTGCCAGTGTGGCTCTGCAAGCTCTGGTGCTCACAAGAAAAGCCCGTCAAATGAGAGAGGTCTCGTTTCTGCGCGTGAAAGCGTGAGTGGGATTGTTGTTCTCAGGTCTGCTGACCACACAGCGATCGCAAAGCCGGGCCGCCAGTTTCGTGTGTGCCCCAGAAACAGATGCCTGATCCAAAAAGCTCGTCCGTTTCGCTTTTTTGTTCTTATCCCACTCATCATCACTTTTCCTTCTAAAAAACAGTTGGAGGCCCTTTTTAGCGTGTTGCTTCGTTTTTGAGAGTTTCCGAGGCGCACTCTTGTCAACCAGTGCGATATTCAGACGGGAACTCGAAACGTCGAAGATTTTCAGGTTTTAAAGACTGGAGAGAGAACACAAATGCTTCTTTTCCAAACAGCGCTGCAACGTTGCTATCAGTGTCGGTCTCGCGCACACGCTATGTGCGTGCATTTTGCATCGACAAAGTCCAGTTTACAAACTTGAGCAGACGAGAAGTTGGTCGTGAGACCACCTCCAATTGTCGTTGTCTACCGACAATCCTCTGAACCGCAACGCGTGCATGGCTGTGAGTACTGTTTCACCCAACACGGACGGGAGTTGCTGACCACAAAAAGTGCTCAGCTTCCAGGAGTGAAAGTGACCATGCAAAAGTGCAAGCGCGGCTGGATTTGCGACACAAATGGCTGCCTTCAGAGAGAACAAACGGCTACAAGAAGCCAAAACAAATTCACCAACACACAGTGTAAGGCACAAAACTTCACTCGCTGAGTCCAATTGTGTGTTTGCTTTGACTTTGATCAAACAAGTGAAAAAGTGGATCGTCGATTTGTTTTTGTTGTTTTGTTTTTCCTTATTTTTGACAAAATATTTGTTGCTGGGCTCGTTTTTGTCCGAATCTCGAGGGCAAAGAGTGGGAAAGGTCGAGTGTTGCAAACGAGGCACTTGGGCTTTTCTCTGCACATCATTTTTTGTTGGCGTGACTGCGTGCTAATGAAGAGTGTGTGTGTGTGCGGCGACGAGCCCACGCATCCCACGGTAGGTACGCGCGAGATGCGCGGGCAATAACTTTACAACAGGGATTCCGAGCCAAACTACCCAAACAGCGCTCCCGCTCAAGAAGGTATCGTTTTAGAGAGGGTGTGATTACAATAGGAACTCCGAGCCAAACATCGGTAAACGAAAATAGATATCGAATTCGAGAGGGTTACGAGTTGGAGGGAACCGAAGCGAAGGGGGGGATGAGACCTGGCGCGCGTGGTGTGCACGCATGTGGTCCCGTCTGCATTCGCAAAAAGCACGCCCAACATGGTCGTCGTCTGGGGCGACACACACACACACACATTGGAGACCAGCCAAAGGCAACGGCAGCACAGTCAGTCAGTCAGTCTTGTTGTGTCTGTGGGCCTCCAACTCTTCTTCCTTCTCGTCGTTCATTTCGCATTTCCACCCCGCAAGAGTAGGAGTCTCTCTCTCTCTCTGTGACAGCCGTTCAGTCAGTCACTTGTTCGTCGTATCCTGCAACCCTGACAACCGAGCGCGTGATCCATCCACACCACGTGAGCTAAATTAAATTTCGCTCCGTCAACTTCCAGATCCAGCGACAACAGTTACACAAACGTACGTACCATGGCAGTCGGCATGACGCTCCACCAGTTATACTCGCAGCAGCAGCCGCCGCAGCAGACGTCGTACGAAGACCACCACGCGAACGCCGACGGCGCGGCGCCGAACGGATCGGCCGCCGCCTCCAGAGGCGCCAAGGGCGACAAGACCGCGGGCTCGGTCGGCGGCGTCCACTACGAGAGCAACGGCCTGAGCCACCCGCAGCACCCGCATGCCGCGTACCAAGTCGCGCCATCGCACTACCAGCAGCAGCAGCAGCAGCATTACGGCGGCTACAACGGACAGCAGTTCCAGGGCAAGAGCGCGGACGACTACGCCGCGGACCCGCTCCCGTTCGAATACCACGGCGTGCGCAAGTACGCGGACGCGTACCCGAGCCACTCGCAGCCGCAGCAGCACCACCCTGCGGTCGCTGCGTACTCCATGGCGAAGAGCGTCGACAGCCGTCCGCAGCACGGCAGTTACCCGCAGCAGCAGCAACAGCAGCAGCATTACCAGCCGCACCCGAGCGACCGCTCACACTACCACCCGGCGTCCGAGATCCCGGCGCACTTCCCGCACTCGAGCCACCACAACGCGTCGCAGGCACCACCAGCGCACATGTTCCCGGGCAGCCACAGCCAGTTGCCGCTGACCCACTCGTTCCCGCCGTTGATCGATCCGAAGAAAGAATCGACCCCCTCGGCAGTGACGGAGACCCAGACGACGTACCAGTCGAGCGCGAGCGGACCGCAGAGCGGCGGCGCGGCCCAGGAAGCCATGATCAAGGTGAAGACCCCGCTGAAGACCAAGTACTGGCGCAACGGCCGCCGCAACCTGCAGTGCTTCCCGTCGTGCAAGGTATTTGGCGACTACTCGGCCATCAAGATCGAGGACCTCAAGCAGCACGACTTCATGTGGGGCAAGTGCCGCGGCAGCATCGTGACCGAGGTGACGCTCAACAGCAACGTGTCGTTCGACGACATTGTGATCCTCGGCCGCGTGCACTCGCTCGAGAACATCCCCGTGGCGTTCGAAGAGGCGGTGATCCGCGAGTGCATGCTCGGCCGCATGGTCGAGCCTGACGTGATGGACTCGATGAAGGACCAGTGGATCTCAGGCGAGCGCCTGCCGGACTTTGTGCAGCAGGACGGCAACACGGCGTGCTTTGAGTTCAAGCCCAAGGTGTGGAAGTACACGGAGGACATGGCGCAGGGCAAGTGCAAGCGCCGCAACGTCAAGTACTACGTGCAGTTCGAGGCGTTCGTGCTGGTGATGGCTGGCGAGCGCCGCTACTACGCGTGCATCGGCTCGGGCATGTCGACGTCGTTCGAGGTCGGCTCGAGCCGCGTGCTCGCGCGCCAGAAGCGCAAGGCGGCGAACACGTCGGACGACATCAAGAACGGCGGTGCCAACCCAGCGAACGACATGGGCGGCATGCAGCCGATGCACCACCACCCGATGATGGCGTCGCACGGCATGATGGGCGGTGTTCCGCAGAACCACCACCACGGCATGCCGCCAGCGGGCATGTTCCAGTCGAACTTCCACCACCACGAGAGTATGGCGCCGAATCGCGGCCTGCCTTCGGCGTTCCCGCACCCGCAGATGCACCAAGTGATGCCGCAGCAGCAAGACGGACAGCCGCACCACATGCAACAGCAGCAGCAGCAGCAGCAGCAGCAGCAGCAGTCGGTGGTGCCGGTCGTGGGCAACAAGCGCAAGGCGAGCAGCGACCGCCCGGCGTACCCGACGGAGCGCGCGCCGAAGGTGCTCAAGGGAACCTTGCAGAGTGTGCCTCTGTAAGCAATGCAGCGGTTGAAGAAGCTGAAACCGGAAGAGAAGAGAGAAGAGAGGAACTCCATAACGGGAGTAGCAACAGAAGAAGCTCAAGTGAGAAGAAGAAGAGGACGCGTGTGGAAGACGATGAAGATGAAGAAGCGTGAAGTAAGAAGTTGTCGTAGGTTTGTTTTATTTGGTTGTAGCTAGCAGACGCGCGCAGACCAGCCCCCGAGCAGACCGTCATCGCTGTTTGTCCTGTCCGAGCGCCATCGTCACCGCTTCATTTTTGGCTGCAAGAAGCGGGCGATTGACTCATCATCGTGTGGGGCATTCGGCAGGCAGTCAGCGCTCAGTGGGCTGTGTACAGAGGAGTAAGTATGAGTTCTCACTATTTAATGAAATATAAAGTGTGAAGCATTTTGAGAGGAAAGCAAGCAAAGCGGTCGTGTTGGTCTGTCGTCCTGTCACTTGATTCTTTCTCGTTGAAGTCCCTGGATTCATTCAGTCAACGTGAGTTGATTCACACACTCGATCGTTGATATGAGACTCGTAATTTGAACTCTCTCTCTCCTCTCTCAAGATCCAAGTCTCTTCTCTCGCTAATCGTTCCATAGTTTGGTTCCCTCCTTCTTGCTCCCTCTTGTCTTCTTCATCATCTCGTAAAGATCTCATCTCCGCATCTTGTCTGTGCGGTCGGCGCGAGCGAGAGAGAGAGAACGAGAGACCACCACAAGCGCACGGCTCTGACGCACTCAGAGGACCCGCTGCCACTGTTGCTTTGTGCGTACGCGTCTGGGTCGGTCAGTCGGTCAGTGCAAGAGACCGCGATGTGGAGTGCCACGCTCGCCCGCCCGTGGGAGCTCCCACTGCTGCTGCTGCTAGCGCTACTCTTAACAGCGGCGGTGTTTACGCCGTCAGCACATGCCACCGGCGGGCAGGAGCTGTTCGCGCTGGATGGGTTCGGCCGCCCGGTCGCGTGGTGGGCCGTGCTGAAGCTGCCTATGCACGTGCGCGCCGTCGATGCAGACGACAGCGACAATGAAGACAACCAGCGCCACGTGCGGCCCACGCCCTGCGACTGCGCCGCGCCAGACTGCGCGAACACCCCGACCGCGAGCCTCAACGTGGACGCGCGCGCCACGGGGCTCTGCTACCTGTACGCGGACGCCAATCACCCTGCTTTCCAGCACTTCCGCGCGCTCGGGTACGACTGTCTGGGCCAGGGCGGCAACGACCCCGTGAGTCACACGCTGCGACAGTTGCGTCCAGCGGCAGCCCAGCACAGCGAGCAAGAGCAGGAGCCGTACTGGGCGATCTTCAATGACCAGCTGAACGGAATCGCGCGCGACTATAAACCGTCCACATCACACACAACAGCACCACCAGTACAGCAACAAGTACAGCAGCCTGGTCGCTCGGGGGCGATCTGTGGCGGCGGCAATCTGTTCAGCGCACACGCCAAGGGGGCCGTGGGCTTCCGGTCCGACTCGGGCGGCTTCTTCATGCAGACGTCCACGCCCAACTTCCCCGACCCTACGCTCGTGACCACATCCGCATCCGCATCCGACACCAGCAACAACGGTAAGGACGCTGCTGCTGTCCCATTCGTGCGGCTCGGCTGTCAGGTGGACAACAACGTGCAGTTCGCGCAACACTTGTTCGCTATGTCGCTCGACATGGAGCAGCTCGAGACGCTCGGCACGCAGCTGCAGGTCGCGCGGCTCTGCTCGGGCAACTTTTACACCAGCGGCAGTATGGACGGCCTCAAGGAGCTGCTCGCGAGCCAAGCGCTGTACGCAGACGGCCGCAACGCCAGCGCGAACGGCAACTTTAGCGGCCTCTACGACGCGCTGCTGAACCCACTGCTGCCGGAGCGCGAGCAGTCTGCGACGCTGAACCTCACGCTCAAGCGGATCCCCACGACGAAGAAGCTCAAGACACACAAGAAGACGCGGTCGAGTGTGTACGTAGAGTCCAGCGGACCGTCTCTGTCGCTCGCGGATCTCAACAGCCAACTTCAACACGAGGACGCGGTCAGGCAGTATGGTCCACACGTAGAAAAGGATGCCGACGACGACCCAGAGGTGGTCCACGTGATCGTCAAGAGCCCGAAAGCCGCGGTGCCACCCTGGGCGCTCGTCGCCGAGAGCCTCGAGACAGACATCAGCGTCGCCAGTTGGTGGGACGGCAGCTACGGGATCCCCAACATCTGCGCCGGGGACGACTACAGCCGTACGAGCAACCAATTCTGCCTCGCGGACGACGCCCACGACGTGCACCTCGTGTCCGCGGACGGCACGGCGCGGTTCAACATCGAGAACCTGGTTCAAGCCACGTGCGTAGAGTACTGTGGTCAGACATTGGCTACGTTATACAGTAATGGGTGTGGGTGTGGCTAACCGATCTCGACACTTGTGTTCTGGGTTTCTGGACTGGATGGATCTATAGATGGAAGCTGCCGAACGACTCGCTCACGTGGCATCTCATTGGCGACCAAGAGCCCGACGGCAACCACGGTGAGTCACAATGCGCCACAACTTTCTTCCATTATGGAAAGTTTGTATTTCGGTTCGACATAAAGAGTGGAAGGAGTGCTGAATTATTGTCATTCCTGTGTTGTCTGTCTGTATCTCTCTCTTGTGGTTCCCTTCTTCGTGCAGCAAAGTGGGCACTGACGTCACCGCGCGACGGAATGCTGGAGAACGGCAGCGCATTCGTCACGTTCGCCGACCTCAACATGGAAGGCTTCCCGTGCTCCTCTACCTGCAACGGCTCGCAGGCCGGACGCGGCGGCTCGTTCTTCTCGCTGCCGAACGCCGAGTTGCACGCGAGCGTCGCCAAGAGCATCGTTTCGAAGGCGTGTCGGTGTACGAGTGGTAGCGGTAGCAAGAGCACCACCACTTCTACCTTTTGGGATCCAGAAATGAACACGAACGGTAGAAGGAAAAGGACGCCGAGTCACCACGGGAAGCGTGACGCGAGAAGAAGCCATGACAGAGGAGACGAAGCAGAAACCGCAGAAACCCCAGATGAGGAAGAAGCGCGAGGCAGTTTTGTGGACGCGCGCATGTGCCACTTTGGCTGCTGGCGGAAAGTCGAAGCGCGCTTCACGCCCGAGGAGCTGCCGCGGCTCGCACCGAATGCGTCCTCCTACTGGCCCGAATGAAGAAGCGGAGTGGCTCAGCTGTTTGTTACTCGCACACATTTGCTGCACGCACTGACCATTGACTTGTATTCTGTGTGGTCACACTTTTTTTCACTTCGCCGTTTGCATGGAAATTCATAATCTCCAACATGAACCAAATGCGAACTTGACTTGTGAGTTCACTTCAACTTGCTGTACGCGAACTTAGCGAGCGAAGGGGAGGGATATCCAATCGGTGACCGGTTTACAAAAGTGCGCAGCGCGCTGTTTAAGGTTAAAACCTCAAATTGGTTTAATTATGGACAATTCACGGCGTTCGGCGCGTCAAAAAGACTGAATTTTACTGCCACAGGGATTTTGTATTGGATATCCAAAAATAGGCGTTCATTCTTTTTGTCACTTCGTGAATTACTATTCACGGCGCGACAAAAAAGAGTAGGCGCCGAGATTGAATTTTTGACTGCGTTTTAGTATTGAATGCCATATCATTGCCGTTCATTTTTTTTGTCGCGACGGACAACTGCAATTTGCATTGGCGGTTTTAGGAAGTTTCTTCCTTTAAAACCGCGACAAATGGCTTTGAACCCATTTTCTTCAAAATGGGTTCAAAGATAATGGACTCAAGTGGGTTTTCGGAATTGGCAGTTGTTGTCAATGACGAGCTGCATCGAGGACTTCATGGTTGGCTTTAGCGCTTATTTGAAGGCAACTATGGCCAACTCGTGACCCCAATCTGGTGGGATGAAATCACTCCGGACGTGAGTTGCAATGATGAAGTGCTGCGCGTCTGCAAAACGCAGATTCTATTTCTTATCATAAAAAAATGCACTCGCTTTTCGTGCTTTCCGTAGCGCTGCATTCTATTCCTGGCTTTCCAAAACGGCACAGATTCAGCGCAAGATCTGCGCTACAAATAGCGCACACAAGGAGAGAGCTCTTGTTGTCAGCTCTACAAGAAGCAAAAGCGAGCAAGCAAGCAAGTGCAACAACTTGCGCGCACGCACGCAGTATATAAAGCAACGTCCGCAAGCAAACAAGCAAGCCCAACAAGCAACAAACACACAAAACAAGCACACAAGCAAAACAAACAACAGGTATGGGCTGCGTGCACTCCCATGCGGCCGAGCTGTCTCGCCCCAACCTGTTCCAGCGCAATCTGTGCCTGCACCACAAGATGCCGGCGTCCGCCATGTACGTGACGCTGGGAGAGCTGGGCAAGGGCGCGTTCGGCGTCGTGGAGCGCGTGGAGCATCTCAAGACCAAGAAGCTCTTCGCCATGAAGACCGTGACGTTCGCCTCGGGCTCCAAGCGCTCCGAGTTCGAGAAAGAGATCGACATCTTGCGGGGATTGCACCACCCGAGCATCGTGCGCATGGTGGAAACGTTTGAGGACGACCACCACTTCTACATCATCATGGAGCTCTGCATGGGCGGCACGGTGCGTCTGTAGTAGTATAGTGGGCTCTGTATTATAACACACTATGGCTGACTGGGAGGTTTCTGATTTGCTGCTGTCCATGTGGCTGTAGCTCCTGGATAAAGTCAAGGCGCATGGTGAGCTATTTAGTAGATGTGCTTTCTCAATATGGGGTATGGTTGTGTGGAGTCTTGGGGGATCTGACGCTGGTTGCGTTGTGTGTATGGTGGTCGTGTAGGAAAAGAGTTCTCGGAGGACTCGGTGCGCGTGATCATCACGAAGCTCGCGTCCGTGGTCCAGTACCTGCACTCGCGCTTCATCTGCGTGCGTCTAGCGTCCTTCCTGCCTCCTCTGGAGCTGTCCATCTCGCGGGGACACCATCTGAGTCTGTTTGTCTCTTCACTAACTCTCGTAACATCTCGGGTCGTATGTATGATGGATGCTTTAGCACCGCGACCTCAAGTTGGAGAATATCTTGGTCGAGTCCGAGGAGCTCGGCGGCTGCATCAAGCTCTGCGAGTACGACTTGCTCTCTCTTTCTCTTTCTCTCTTCCCAACTACTGCCGCTATACTATACTATCGGTAGAGTAACCATGCGCTGCGTCCATGTGTGTTTCTTCGTTTGCTTCTAGCTTTGGTGCGAGTACGCTCTTCCGCATGGGCGTGCACATGCGCAAAGTGCTCGGCTCCGTGGTTTACATGGCGGTGCGTACTGCCAGCTGAGGATCATTCCTAGTCTATCTAAAGTATCCGTTTTCCGAGCTAATCTTTTCTATTTGACGTCGATGTAATCCATCCATCGTAGCCTGAGGTGCTAGAGGGAAACTACACGCATGCCTGCGATCTCTGGAGCCTCGGCGTCATCATGGTGCGCAGCATTACCACAGGAACCCTCAACCCCGCATGCAAGTTCCAGCCTTCTCACAGTCTCACATTGTGTATGTGGGTTCTGTCGTTCTGCAGTACATGCTGCTGAGCAACAGCTGCCCATTCCACGGCGCCACGGAGGACGAGCTCGTCGAGAAGATCTTTGCCGCGAAGATCGAGTTCACGCAGCCAGTGTGGGAAAATGTCTCGCCCGAGGCCAAGACGCTCATCAAGAAGCTGCTCAACGTACGGCATTTGTGCTTGCTTTCCATTGCGACGTACTATTAATGAGAGACACTCGCTGTAAGTATTGCTCACCATGCCGTTTTTCTATGGCTTGTGTATTCTCCAGCCGGACCCAGCGAGTCGGTACACGGCGACCCAGGTGCTGAACCACCCGTGGATCAAGAACAGCTACCAGCCTGTACCACCGGAAGTGTAAGTGCCTCCTCGTCACTCGTGGAACTTCTTGTGTATTGGTTTTGTTCACCAGCTCTTTAATGGTTTTGTAATGTTGTTCGTTCAGGTACGACGAGTTCGTGCCGCAGGTCAAGGAGTTCTGCCAGTACTCGCCGCTGCAGCGCGCGGCGCTCGTCGCGTTCGCGTTCTGCATGCCGTCCAAGCAGATCCGCAAGCACTCGGAGGTGTACAACGAGCTCAACGTCGCGCATGTACGTCGTGCTCAGTACTCCATTGTATTGAAAATGTGATTCACGACGGACCGACAGTATCTCACTTTCGTGATGCATCCTAAATGCTCCGTTTATTCGCTATAGAATGGGATCCTCACGCTCCAGGAGCTACAAAGTGCGCCAGCGCTCAAGCGCTTTGCGCTCGACATGGAGAAAGTCTACCAAGCGTATGTTGCATTTTCATAGTTTCGCTACCATACTCAATTGGCACTCGCGGTATCTAAGACCTGGTAATAATGCGCCTCGTAAACGTTTTGTAGCCTGGACCAGCAGCACGAGAAAGGCATCAACTTGCTCGAGTTTGTCGCCGCGACGCTGAACGCCGACGACGTCTCGGACGACGAGACGCTACGCACGGCGTTCCGGTTGTTCGACCGACAGCACACGGGTGGCATCACGCACCAGAACCTCAAAGGTAGGGAGGGTGAATGTCTACAAACTGGCATGCTACTTGTAGAACGAGCCTAAACTGGGTGAGTGGTTGTCTGTGTATGATTGGGCAATGAAAGCGTTGCTTGGCCAGCACTTCGACATGGCGGCGTGCCAAGAGATGGTGAAGCGAGCCGACGCGGACAAGGACGGCAAGATCGGGCTCGACGACTTTGCGAAAATGATGAAGGTGCTGTACGCAGTTCTTACAAGTTGCGAATGTGTGGCCTCTTATGATTTGGCTAAGCACTCGCCTCTGCCTGTACCTGACTCTGTCTTTGTGCTCCAGCTGCCGAGCAAATTCTGCCGCACGCGACGCTTTTCGTTCTCGGCAAACGACAACTCGCCGCCAAAGGGGAAACGCAGCAGCGACAGCGGCGTCTGCGGTCGATCGCTAAAGGACTCGCGCCACTCGCTCGCGGTGCGCAGCACCTCGTCCTTCCAGCTTGAAGCGCTGACCAAGAGCTCGCGCGAGAAGCGGCGCAGCTCCAGCCCCAACCACGAGATCGGGGACGTGGTCGCAGCGATCCGCGCCGAGACCGAGCACCAGGAGGAGGCAGCGAAGGAGATCTCGTCAGCCTCGCTCGAAGACGCGCTCAAGAAGATCCACGCGCTCCGCGACGACGTGGAGCTCGCGTCCCATCACTCGCATCACTCGTCGCCGGAGATCACCGCCGAGCCCAGCCAGGTGGAGATTTGCGTCGATGGGGTCAAGACCGATCCCATTGCAGCGGATGCTTCCAATCAGGTGCCAGCTTAGCAACACAAAGAAATACGCAGTAGGGTTGATAGCATTCAGCATATAAGGAGCGTGCTCTAGGACCACCAGGGACTCGGAATTTTCGTCAGCAAATCCCCAAAGGCCACTCCAATATATTTACGAACTCCGTTCTGCATCGTATTCGATTGGGAACAATGCCCAGACTTCAGTATCGAATAGGTAGGTAGGTACATGGTGAAGAGGTACTACTTCATTATGATGACAATGTCTTGTGAAATGCTTTCTTCCGCTATGGCTAGGTATTAGTTGCTGGTCCTGATGCTTGTGTCGGTGCTGCTCCAGTAGGTGGCGCGGGAGGCTTCTTCTGCTGCACCGCCTTGAGCTTCAGGAGGAACTGCAGCGCGTCCGCCCACTCGGCGCGCTTCTGCTTCTTGAGCTCTACGCTCTCGCCGTCAGCAATCTGGTCCGGTCCATCCAAGGAAGACACCACATCAAATTAGAGAATCAGTCAACAACAATCATGTGTCCGCATCATGTAGACACTTTGGTCAATACTTGTCCACATCACGTTCTACTCGACGTACCTCCAGGTCGAGCGTACGGTTGTCCTCGTACTCGATCGAGAAGCAAAATGGCTCGCGCGCTTCCTGCTTGGCGCGCTCAAAGACCTTGGTGGCCTGCCCCAAGTGGACGCGGTGGATCGAGCGCGTCGGGATCGACGCCTTGGGCACCTGCTTGCTGATCGTGCGGTAGTTGAGGTACTCGAGGTCCGGCGAGCACCACACGAAGCGCACGTGCGGCTTGCCGAAGCGCCCGTATTTCACAAACAAGCTGCCGTTCTTCAGCAGCTCCATGCGCTTGCGGATCATATCCGAACCGCTCTTGAGCGTTGGGTTCGAAGACGTTGTTGGGGTCGAGGTACCTGGGTCGCTGGCATCAGAGAGCGTGCCGTTGCGGATTGCGTTGTCCTTGGCGTTGCTGTTGCTATTGCTGCTGGGCCGACTGCCCTCGTCACGGCTGCTGCGATGACTCTCAGTAGTGCTCACCTTCCTGTCGTCCCTATCAGTGCTGTTCTTTTGCGGTCGTTGAGCACCAGAGCCTGCTTCACCATTCCCAAGTGGCGCGATCAGTAGCGCCATCGTGCTCGGTCCACCTTGAGTGGACGCTTGTGTTGCTGTTGCTGTCTGGGGTTTACGCCCTTGGTTTAGCATCTGCTGGCGCCGATACTGGTTGTGACTGTCGATGGAGGTCTCGCTGTCCTTGTCACTGTCGCTGTCCGAGTCGCCGCCAAAGTCCTGCACGCTGCTGCTGTTGTCTCGCGACGGTGTGGAGCGGTGGCTTCGCTTTGAGACCGCGCCAGAATGGGACTTTGAGCGCGGGATCATGGGCATTGTCGCTGCTGATGTTGTCATTGTCGCTGCCTGGCGCTGGGTCTCCTCCGTCAGGTGCTGGATCTGCAGCTTCATCTGCTCCGCCTCGTGCTTCTGCTCGTGCAGCCGCTTCTCGAGGAACTCGACCGTCTGGCTCTGCTTGCTCATCATGTCCTGGAGCTCCGCGGCGGTGTTGGACGCGAAGAAGATGTTTTCCTTCATGACCGTCAGACACGCCACCGCGTACTCCATGCCGAGTCTCTTGAGCTCCTGAGCGACTTCCTGGTGCAATTTCCGCGGATAGACTCGGTCCTCGTCTTCATTCTCATCCTCTTGGCCGTCCTCTCCATTCTCAAACTGCTCGCGCAGCAGATCGCCTGTGAGTAGCAGCTTCTCCACGAGCTCTTCGCACTTGGTCCAGTCGACTGGCCCTCCAACGCCGTTGCTTTGAGTCCTTGCCGCCGCGATCTGCTGCTGCGCGTGGGTCTGGAGCTGGTGCACCTGGAGCTCCCACTGCTGTTGCTGCCTGGCGACCTGCTCTGTGGTCGTCTTGAGATCACTATCGAGTTGCATGGCCTTGGCCTGGAGCTCAAAGTTCGTGTGTTCAAGCACGCTGTTGGCCTTCTCCAGCGCTTCGATGCGCTTCTCGGAGTCGATCTCCGAGTTCACGGCGATGTCCACCGAGACCTCGGAGCACCGCTGCATGAAGCGGCAGCTGGAGATCGACTCGTCGACAAAGTCGGTCTCGGGGTTCAGTGTCGCGATGAACACGGACTTGCAGTTCCCGCCGAGACTCCCGCGCAGCACCGACGTGAGCATCGAGTTGCGATACGGGGTGTGGTAGCCCTTCGAGACCGCATTTTTCTTGGACCGCAGCGACAGAATGACCTAGATGGAGGCCAACAATAGCAATACCCCAGCGGTAGGTTAGATAAACCTTGTACTAGGACTCGACATAGAGAGAGCAACACAGAGAATAAAATATTCCAGGTACCTACCTGCTCAAGGTGATGCAGCGACAGGTTGATGTGCTTGCCCTCGGAGCGCATGCGCTGCGTGCCCTCGCGCTTGTAGACACGCTCCGAGCCGGCCAGGTCCACGAGGTGCAGCTTGGAGGTGACGATGATGTCCGAGTCGACCGGCCGTGCCTCGATCATCACCGTGAAGATCGAGTGCGAGCGCGACGACGCCTGGTTCATGGGCGTGTCGCTCGTCACGCGGTTCATGTTGCCCAGGAAGAGCAGGTTCAGCGCCTCCTCTTCAGACACGGCCTCGTACACGCTGCTCGGTAACAACATGGACATCCATACGAGTTTGTTAGAGCTTCTAGGGCTTTGAATTAAAGGAATAGATAGACAGATGGCAAGAGAATGGATCGGTACCCGAGGTTGCGAAAGTGCATCTCGCCCTCGTCGTCGTCCATGAGCAGCACTTTGGTCCACTCTTCGATCGGCCGGTCCGTGTGCGAGCTGTGTAGTCCAGGGGTTTGTCAAACAGATTGGGTTAGTGCCTAGGTATCTAGGGTAGGTAGGTAGCCTTTGATACCCAAAAGCCATCCTGAGTAGCTGGTACCATGACACCAAAGCCAATGGACGCAACGCAACCCTACCGGTCGAGCAGGTCGTAGACGTTCTCGTTGTAGATCTCGAGGTACGAGATGTAGCACGAGTAGCGCACGTTCACGCGCTGCTCGAACTCCTCGAAGATAGTCGAGAGCACGCGCGGGATGATGCCGCGGTCCGCGTAGTGCTCGCCGCCCGTGATCGTGTATGTCTTGCCCGAGCCCGTCTGGCCGTACGCCAGGATCGTGCCGTTGTAGCCGTCCAGCGCGCTGTACACGATATCCTACAGAAGCAACAAACCAACCACAATCCCTATCAGTATCAGCTCAGCTTAGCTTAGCCATCACGTTAGCGACAAGGTTCCTAGGACCAGCACGTACCAGACAGACGCGGTTGAACACCTGGTCCTGCGAGACGCTCGGGTCAAAGATGTCGCTGAAGCGGAACTGCAGCGCCTCGCGCTGCTTCATGTGCAGGCGGTCGTCGTCGTCGTCCGGTGACGGGAACGCGATCACCGCCGCCGAGTGGCGGCCGTCGTCGATCTTGTCTGCGCACAGTATCAGCTTAGCCGTCACACAACATCCATAACGTTGCTGGTGAGTTGAATGGATGGAGGAGCCTAGGTACGTACCGAGCATGAGCTTGGCGCAGTCGTGGCCGCGGCGAGGCGGACGCAGTCGCGCGTACGTGCCGATGTTCCATTTCACCATGCTACAGGCCGCGGAGACCTTCGCGTAGTTCGCTACGACAAGAGAAACACGATAGGCAGGCAGGCAGTCCGAACGAACGAATCAACGAATGTGATTGTGAATGGTATATTTATTCATCCAAGAGAACCGATAGCTAGGGAACGTGAGCATTCTCCACGAACGGTTACTGCGACGGGGGCTTGCAGAGCCGCAGTTCAGACAGCGGCGTTGCGCTGGGTACCAAGTAGTAAGAATAGCTTGTTTTCGACATTGGCACAGCATGCGCGTGTTGAGCTCTCTAGAAGGCGATTGTCACCGCGTTCCGGACCTCGTCGTCCGAAACGAGCTGCAGCTTCACATCCACAGGCGCGTTCACAGTTCCTATGAGCTTTGCGAACAGGGTCTTTGGAGGCCAACCAGTCAAAGTGATACTAGTAGAGAACAGCAACGAGAATGCCAACACACACACACACACACACACACACACCTGGTAGAAAGCATCGACGTTCAAGCGTAGTAATTGGCTGCCGCCGGTGGCACTCGTGAATACTGGCTGGAGTCTCGCTTCGACTCGCGCTCGCACTGTGGCTGGCGACCTGGAGAGGATCGTGGACAGCACGGGCACAAGGTCGCTGAGCACCACGAAGCCGTCGGCGTCTGCGTCGAACACGTCAAAGAACACTGCAGCAAGGGCCATGGTGTGTCGTGAGCGTCAACTTGGTCACTCCGTTGGCACAATCCCCAAGTCTCTAGACATCCGTCGCCAGCTTGCGTACCTTTCTTCTTGCTCTCGAGGCTCTGCTTCCCACTCAAGATCGCCAAAATGGTCAGGAACTGCTGGTAGTTGAGCGAGAGATCCTTGGGTTTGTTGATGGCGTTGGCGTCCTGCGCGTCTCCGTTCCTCCTCACAACTAGGTCCGTGACGAGAGACACGAACGGATACAATCGCAATTCGGGCATCAGCAGAAACTCGCGGACGGGAAGAAGCAACGAAGCAGAACCAGCAGGTAGCATCGTCGCAAAGCGCTTCTTGAGCCGCACGAGCTCCTGTCTGGAGACTGAGAAGAAGAAGAAGAAGAGTATCATCAGGTATCAGGATCTACGAACCTAATTGCTACTTCATACACAGAGCAGCGATCAGTAGAGAGTTCTGTCCACCTACACGGTTGGCTCAGTCCGCTCGGGTAGGCTGCGAGACTGTCGCCCACGAGCAGCTTGATCTTGTCCTGAACGCTCAGCGCTGGAGCCTGCGCTACGTCTGCGGGGAGAGCGGACGAATCGACCTTGGCGGTCGCCTTGGTCCGTCGGAGCATGGATGGCGCACCAGTGTCAGTCAATTAATCACTTGTGGGGTGGCAATGGCGAAGGTAGTGCACGACGCGAAACTTGGTAAAGCCAGACTCTCTGCTCTCTCTCTCTCTCTCTCTCTCTCTCTCTCTCTCTCAATTTAGCTCTTCTGAGTTCTGTTCACCCAGGAGAGGCTTCCGATAGTCCTCTTAGTAGAATAGCCAACTCGAAGCGGTAATAGCTCTAACTTGAACCTGTTTGGGGTGATACTGACTAATATATTATCCGATTTGCATGTTTTGCTACACGCAGCTTCCTCAATGATCTGCCTACTACATCTCAATTGCGTTATGCCAGCGCTGGGGGGCTGCGTACCACTGCGCTAGCACCAGCATCGCTGGGACCGACGTGGCCGCGAGCACCAGCAGCAGCCGCGCGCTCTTGTTCAGTACGACGGGCGAGTTCTCCCAGCTCGTGAGGATCTCGCGGCGGTGCTGACTGTACGGCGAGTGCTGGTCCTCCACGTACATGCCTGTGTCACGACTGGACTTCTCGCTGGAGACGTACTCTTTGCACCAGAGCGCAGTCTCATGCGACGGCGTCAGCAGATCTTCATTTCTACCAAGCAGGAGTCGCGGCTCTTGCTCCAGGCACTGGACCTGGTGGACCAGTGCATGGCAGTAGACGTCGTTCATCTGGCGCGCGAGCTGCTGGGTGCCAAAGCTGTGCAGGATGCTGTCCTGCCACACCTGCACCACCTCGTCCTGCGAATAGATCGCGAGCGCGAGAAGGAGCGATTGTGCGCTGAGCACCACCATGGGCACGCCGAGAACGCGGACGCAGACCCTCAACGCCCGTGTCGATATAAGCACGAGACTGAGCATCATGGCGCCGGTGCCGAAGAGCGCGAACGTGACGCTGATGAAGCAAGTGACCAGGTCGAATGCCGTGTTGGTCGACGGGTGGATGAACTGCTGCTGGTGGTGGCGGTGGAGAGAGCTGAGGAGACACGCACTGGGTGGAGACGACGCCAGCTGCTCCTGCACGTGCGAGGTGAGGAACTGGGTTTGCTGCAGGTACGGGAAGAGGCCGAAGAGCGTGAGCACGCAGCCCGCGCCAAAGAGCACGTCGCGGCACACCTCGGGCTTCATCTATAAGTGAACAAGCGAGCGAGCGAGTGCGTACGACGAAGAGGAAGAAAGCGTTTATGTGTGGGGGGATGAATGGGTGCGAGCGGCTGAAGAAGCGAGTGGTGACGGGTGCGGCGCAACCTTTCGCGAGTCGAGCGGCGGTTACTGCTGCGATCCTGCGGGTCTCGTCGAGTCGCTTCGATCGCTCCGATCTTGTCCCCTTCCTGGCACGCGGCAGTGTGCGATGCACGACGCAGCTTCATTCCATTGAGGGTACGTCGTGGACCTTAGGCACTTGGCACAGACGCGTCAACGCAGAGTAGCACTAGCTTTGTGTTATCATGTAGCAGAAAGTATCTTTCCAAATAGTATTGACCCACACTCACCGTCATGTTTGACTCTATGATTGCTTTGTACTGTACATATAGAAATAACACCACAAACTCACTAACCCTGCTTTTGCGAATGTGTATTCTCAGCTAAAACCGCTCAACAATATGTTGAGAGCCTTTTGTACCAAGATTGCTATATGAAGCGTCTTAACACATTATTGATACCTCCTTTTCTTCGCACGTGTGGCCGAGCGAATTCGTAATGCGCTGCGTGCAATGGTAGCGCATTCACGAATTGCGCACGAAGATCGTGCGTCACATCGCGGTCGTCGGAGCGTCCTCCGTCGTCGAAGCCGAGCTCGCCACGCGCAACGCTGAAGCCGATCGGCTTGTCAGGGCCGGACACCCCGCTCGTGAAGTTGCTGACTCACTAGAGGGAGTCAGCTTGGCGGCTCTACGTAAGCGCCTCCAGCGCTACAACGACCGAGTGAAGAACGGGCGGCCCACATCGCGGCCGTCGGGGCGCCCTCCGTCGCTGAGCCCGGCGACGAAAGCGCGAATTACCTGTTTGATAGTGGAGAATGCGCGGCTGAGCGCGAAGGCCATTATTGACAGCGAAGGTCTGACGGTCTCACAGAATACCGTCAGAAAGGTAATCATGGACAAGTCGCATATCCCTACCGAGAGCCTCTCCGGCATGGAGGCCCT
>JAASFI010000687.1:0-19897 GCA_023333705.1 Globisporangium viniferum | reverse complement strand
CAAGTTTGTCTGGCGGTCTTCCGGTGGTAAAGAAGAATGGGGCGAGGCGACCGCAAACTGTACCGGCGCGCCTTCCAAGTAGAGCACCACGAGCAGGAGCAGCAGCAGCGCCGCCTCCCACAGCAGCTCCAGCTTCAGCATTTCTTTTGCAAACGATGAGGAAATCCAATGATTCAATGACCAGGTGGCTCGCGCGCACGCTCGACAACCGATTCTTTTCAGGAAGTGACTGCCATCGAATCCGAAGATCCAATTCTTCAAGTAAATGAGTTTGGTCCATGGATGTTTTGAGTTGGATACGTTTTCGAGAGATTTGATTTAATTGGTTAAAACCAATAAAATACATTGCTTCAGTTTGATTGGCCAAAAATCGATTTAGGATCTTCTATTTGCAAATGATTTATGGTTGATGCACCTCGCCCATGCAATGGCAAAGTATCTTTGATGGGGTTGAATGGTGGCGGACAATCGATCGTTCGTGTCTTCAGACTGCACTACTCCCATGCCCCGAGAACGGCTGCTCTCGGTTCTATCTCCGCGCGAATAGTCCCACACAGAACTCTATCTCTCGCATTCACACTCTCAGAATGGACTCGTCAGTTTGTTGGATTGGAACTGCTGGATGAAGACGATACCTGGTTTTGATCGACGATGGGATTTATCTCTCCTTTAAGAAAAGCCACCAGTGGCTAAGTCAAATTCCATTCACACCATCGTTCTCAGCCAAGCTCTCATTATCCGGCCTGGCTCCGCCATCTGCAACAACACCGCCATCGACTCCACGTCTCGAAAAAAGCAGGGCGTGTTAATCCAGAAAGGAAAGGAATTTCATCCCAACCACACAATAATGCTTGATACCCAACTTCCTGATTTATCCTATCAAGGGAAGACGAGCAGTCTCCTACCTCGCAACCTGCTTTTTCAGCACACAGAGGATTTGAAAATCCCCGCTCCAAGTCTCATGCTGCTCGCTCGTGCTGTTCATATTATGCAAGCGATTTTGCAGTTTGTCACCCGTCAGTCTTCCGTTTCTAGAAACAACTACAGGAAAAATCGGGTCGTTTGGTCCGAAAATTCATGGAAAAAGGCGAAAATCCGTTTCGTTCTTTCTAATTTCGGTCGACACACCTCAAGTCGCAGTTCATCATAACATTGTGATGGGATTGATTGACTGATGGCTCTCAACCGTTGCACATTATGTGCTTCAACTAGTAGTCAAGAGAAAGCCAGCGCTTTTCCATCAGCTCCTTTGCTTAGAAGAGCTCGCTGCCGGAGCTTTTCGTCTTTGCATCTTCTTCTATCAGCACACAACACCAACTTTCTCGCTCTTTTGGCTCCCTCCAAGAGCGCGAAAAGTATCCGCGTCCAGCACTTCGTCTCCATCTTCTCTACCCACCTACCCATCTAGGTATCTTGCGTTTCTCATGAGCTGCAGCGTGGTGGCGACGCCGAGTCTTCAATGCGCTTCTACTCAGCGCCACGCGCGACGCGGGCGAACTGGAAGACGACGGACATTCACAACCAGCCTTGTCGTCGTATGCGTGAGTGTATTTATGAGTCTGTCGAGCTTGTCGCTTGTGGACGCGGACAGCACAAGGAAAAACGGGTTATCCGCGCCCAAAGCAGCAGCGACTGCGTCTTCTTCTTCACCATCTTCATCGTCAGACTTTGTCGCGGTCTACTACAATCTCTACAAACGACAGCCGCCCTCAGCAGCAGCGTCGTTTGGCTCCCCCGTCGTGTTCAAGCAGAGCGTGCCAACCGAGATCAAAGACCGCCTGAATCTGTACTCGCTCCAGTTCGCCGACCTCCCGGAACTCTTGAAGCGCGCGTTGCTCTGGGAAAGCGGCTACAGTCTCGGCGATAACGCGTCGCTCGCGCAGATCCACACCTTGTGCGGCCTATCAATGGCTCAGATCGCTCTCAGTGAAGAAGAGTTCAAGGCGTCCACGTGTGATACCAAGAGCTGTTTACAGTCTACAGCCGAGTGGAGCTATTCAAAGGCGTGCCGATCCGACCAGCTCCTCCCAGTGGCGAAATGTGCGAGCACAGCGATCGACACTGTCTCTAGCACGCCTTTGTGGACTAGCAAAGGACTACCAAGCAACGCCAGCGAGGAACTACCAGGAGTCCCAGACATTCAGGCACGGCGCCACAAGTGGCCGAGCCAAGACGCGACGACCCCACCTGCGCACGTGTACGCGATCCACCCGGCTCTATCGGGCGACGAAGAACAGGAGAACAGTGATATCTGTAAAGTATCAGCAGCAACAACGGCAGTGGTGATCCCCTGCTCGCCATACATTCGAACTGATACCCGCTGGTGCCGCCCCGTGCAGAGCGAACTCATGACCACGTGGCTCGAAGAGTACACCCAGAAGCTCCAGCTGGACCACAAGACTGGGAATGACACGTCGGCATCTGCAGCAGCGAACCCGTCGATGCAAGGCGGTGCCCTGAACGTGAAGAAGAACGTGACGGCGAGGAGCTCCGAGTACGAAAAGGACTCGCATGGCGTGCACGTGAGCGCGGGGTACAAGTACGACGGTTCGTCGTCGGACTTTACGCAGCAGTTCTATCGACGTTACTTGACATCTAGAGACAGCAGTGAGGGAGGAGGTGATGGCTCTGTCAGCAAACTGATACTTCAGGATCCGCTCCCAAAGGAGATTGAGCAGCGGCTCTCGGACGCGTCGCTGCAGTTTGACGACTTGCCCGCGGTCTTGCAACGTGCGCTCGTGTGGGACTCTGGCTACGCGTTTGAAGAGGACAGCTCGTCACTGACTGCTGTGTACGTGAAGTGCGGGCTCGCGATGAGCGACATCGCGGTCCCAAAGGAGGCTGTTATGGAGATCAGCAGCAGCAGCAGTTGTACGGCGCAGGGCTGCTCGACCAGCGGCAACAGCAGTGTACCAAGTGTGTATCGGTCTCTGACGTGCTCAGACGACCAGCTCAAGAGCAAGAGCCTGTGTGCCGTGGCTGGAGGTCCCCAGAACAGCAACAACAACAGCAACTCGTCGTCTTCGTCTTCTCGCTTGTTCCCAATGTGGGCGGATGGTGGCGAGGATTCTGCGATCCCAGAGCTCAGTATCCGAACGCACGTGTGGGAGAATGATAACAATGACTACATCATGTACAGCATCCATGCTCTCAGCACCAGTGTTGACAGCGCTGCCGCCAGTTCTTCATTGAGCAAATGCCCCGCCAAACCCTCGATGGTTATCCCGTGCGTGTCGTATTCGCCAAGCTCAGGTACTACTGGAGGTGGTACCGCAAAGCCTACTACTGCTGAATGGTGCCGTCCTGAGCCTGGCGCATTGGTGACGTCGTGGCTGCGCCAGGTCGCCAAGGAGAAGGAGTTTAGTCTGCTGTATCTGATCCCGATCCTGATCTCCGTCGCGCTGGGCGTCACGGGCATCGCGATCTACATTCGGCGCAAGACATTCAAGCGCTTTGAGCTCAAGACCAACGGCAACGGCGGCACTGCCTGTCGAGGCAACACGATCGCCTCGACACCCGACAGCACGTACACAAGTGGCCCCTTCTCGTTCTTGAACCGGATCTCAGTGGTGATGGTGGACGCGCGGCTCTCGGCGATTTCGTCGTCGTCGGTCGAGAGCTTTGCCGCGTTCAGCTCGAACAACGTGCTCAACACGCTCGTGAACCACCCATCGCTGCGGCTCAACACGATCGCGTTTGACCAGATCCAGTTTGCCAACCAACTCTCAGATGATGGGTCTTTGTCTTTGTCTTGCCCTCGTAGTGAAATCTGGTTGGCGAGTGTCCGCGGTACACACGTGGCTGTGAAGCGTCTCTCACGCGCGAGGAAAGCCGAATACGAGGAACTGGAAGCGTTTATGGGCGAGATCACGCTCAACGCGTCGCTGGACCACCCGAACATCGCGAAATTCATTGGTGTCGCCTGGACGACGCTCCAGAACCTGTGCATGCTCACCGAGTACGTCGACAACGGGGGTTTGCAGCTGTACCTGAAGCAGCACTGTCTGCAGCTCGCGTGGGAGAAGGCTAAGATGCGCATCGCGATGGGTATTGCGAGCGCGATCTGCCATCTGCACCACCAGCAACAGCCCACCGTGGTGCACCGCGACCTCAAGTCCGAAAACGTGCTGCTCACAACGGAGCTCGACGCGAAGCTGATCAACACGGGAGTCAGTCGATCCCGCCTGAGCGAACTGGTAACAGCAGCATCTGATTCGGAGGGGAACCAGGCACTAGAGAGGTCGTACTGGACCGCCCCCGAGGTGCTCCAGGGCGAAGCTCACTCTGAGAAGTCGGATATGTTTGCGTTTGGCGTGCTGCTCTCGGAACTGGACACCCACCAGTTGCCCTACGAAGGGCTCAAGTGCATGGCCACGGGGGGCGATCTCCCGCCACTGGAGATCCTCCAGAAAGTGGTCGCTGGGGAGCTCAGACCCGCGACCTCTCCGTTCTGTCCGCTGGAGATTGCCGAACTGATTGACGCGTGTCTGGACCTGGACCCGCAGAAACGCCCCAGCGCCAGCGAAGCCATGGTCGTGCTCGCGAAAGTGCCGATCGCGAACGTTGGCGTCAAGACGTACAGCTTTTGAGGCTTGAAGACCTCTAGAGGGCAAGAGAGAGAGAGGTAGACGAGTGTATTTTTTTCCCTATTGAGTACTGTATTGAAAACAAAGCAAGCCGAGACTTCCAAGGGCTTTGCAGGAACGATCTTAACAGCCCAAGCTGAAGTAAATCTTAACCTCCAACCGGGTAGGTTCTCCCAGCTGAATTACTACTACTTTGTACTGAACCAATGACATACATGTAGGTAACCGGAGTAAATCTGACGTAGAAGCATTCAAGGCAAGTAATTAAATGCTTTCTTCCTTTGCCCCCTAATTGCGAATGGGTTGCACGGAAAGGGGAGATCGTGCAGTTCCTGAGTGAGAATGGCGCCGACGTACAGGCTGACGAGTGACTATTAACAGAACGAGAGTGCGCTGCACCTGGCAGCTGGAAAAAGGGTTTACTCGAATTGTTGAATCCCTTGACCGAGCACAACGAGCTGAGGTATTGCTTTTCAGCCACAAGAGAGCGAGCCAAGTCGGAAGCTTTGCGTGCGTGCGTCGCGTGTGCGTCGCGTACTGGGAGTGGCAAGACATGCTGGAATCCGTTCATCTACTGATGAGAGTTCTAGTGCACAGTCTGTCTGCGCCGGAGTGACGACTCGGAACCCCCTCCTAGCTTCAACCTCATCTTTGTCACATTCACATTGATGATAGCTGACTATTTTTAGAATTCCGACGCCACAATAATACTGTACACGCATATTTTTGTAACATTCCGCTCGTCCTGTTTATTTCCTGTGAAAAAGAGTACAAACTATGGAAGGTATTAGAAAATTGATCCGAATTTAACCCATATAAATCCAATCCACCGACGAAAATCTGAAAGCTTTCGGCCATAGGCAACGTCGGGTCGGCCCCGACCCCAAACAAAAAGCAAACACAACAGCAAATCAACTGACGACCAGAAGAAGCCGAGGAAGAACGAGCAGGAAGTAGCCACCAAGTCGAAGGCAAGAGCTCTGCTGTTCGCATCCTACCATTCGCCCCCGATCCACCCATTTACTCGACCAGTCACTCGACCAGTCACTCGTCCGCCTGTCATGCTGCGCAAGAGCTCCACGTCCGCTGCCTCCTCCCTGACGCCCTCGCGCCTGAGCAGCTACTGGCGCGCACACGTGCTCCCAGCAATGGCGTTGCGCCTGCAGCAGCAGCTGGGCATGCTCCCGCTGGAGCTCTCGGGCGTCGTGCCGCACCCGTGGGGCGTGCTGGCGCTGCTGCTGCGCTCGCCCAGCAAGCTGCTCGACGGACTCACGACCGCGCACCACCGCTACGTGGACCGCGTGACCGCGACAGTCACGCAGAACCCCGTGCTGTTTCCGAACGGCTTCTTTTGCGATGGCTGGGGCGACATCAACACGCCCCAGCGCGTGCGCGAGCTGCTGCAGAGCAAGCGCATGAGTGAGGTGAACGAGCTCTCGCCGCAGGACCTCAGCTGGAGCAACAAGCAGCTGCTGCGAGGCGCGCGCGTGTGCATTCAAGAGGGCACGTTCAAGAGCACGCTGCCGAACGCCAAGGCGTTCCTGCCGAGCGCGAGTCTCGACGCCTACTGCGAGCTCGTGACGCCGCTTGAGTGGGAGACGACGACTCCACCGCAGTCCCGTACGACACCCGTGCAGGGATCGGCCAACCGCCCTCTTGTCGGTGGGTGCTTTGATTGCGAATTGTATTGAGAACATACTTGTGTGAATAGGCTCGTATTGATCTCTGTGTTTATGTGGTGCTGTTGTGACGATGTAGTGTTGTTGCCAGGAACGGGCGAGCATGGGTTTGTTCATCGCCGCACGTCCATTGGCATCCCGCTGGCGCGCAAGGGCGTCGCCACACTGGTGCGTGGTCTATACACTCACAGCTCTAATGGTTTGCGTGTCTATATGCCACGACAGTGTCTGATTTGTCGTGTTGGATGCATCTTGTAGATCTTGGAAGGCCCGTTCTACGGTCGCCGCAAGCCCAGTGACCAGAAAGGCTCCAAGCTGCGAAGAGTGAGCGACCTGCCCGTGCTCGGCCAGGCCACGATCGAAGAGGCCAAGTCACTGCTGGCGTACTTCCAGAAGCACCACGGGTACTCGCACGTCGTGATCGCCGGGAGTAGCATGGGTGGACTGCACGCGGCGATGATCGCCTCTGTTTTCCCTGGAGAAGTTGGCGCGACGGCGTGGCTCGCGCCACCGTCGGCGGTGCCCGTGTTTGCTGACGGTCTGCTCTCGGCGTCCTGCAACTGGAACTCGCTCTACAAGCAGCACGAGCTGCAGATGCTCGACAAGATGCTCATGGGCCACGGCGTCGCGGCGTCCAGCGAAGCCGAGCAGGAGAGCCACTTTGTGGACGAAGACCCGGTGCAGCAGGCCAAGAAGCGCATGCGCATGTTCCTCTCGATCACGGACATCGACAACTTCCACCCGCCGCACCGCGCCGACGCGGTCGTGTTTGTCGTCGGCACGGAGGACGAGTACATTGGCGTCACCGAGGCGCAGTGGCAGGTAATGACTAGAAGGCATTAGTGGTATCACGCTATCTATGGTGGAGCCCCATGGACTGACTCTTGTGATGGGCTCTGTGTACGTCTGTTGCATCTTGGATCTAGCGCATGCGTGCCAAGTGGAAGCCTGCGCAGTTCCGGTACCTGAAAACCGGCCACGTGACGGGCATTCTGCTGGAGCAAGAGGGCTTCCGCAAGACGATCCTCGAGGTCATCGACACGCTCCGCGCAAAGAAAACAGTCACAGCGGAGTAAAGAAAGTGCCACTACCAACCAATCAATCATCATCATTATTTTCCTACTCCCCCCCCCCCCCTTCACCAATTTTTAACCAGTAATACAAAGCCAAGTACTTGGGGGACCAACAAAACCAATTTTCACTTTCATACTTAGGGACCTCTGACTCAACTCACTCGTGCAGACAGCAGACGATGATGTCCTGGTAGGTGCTGAGCACCGTGCGCAGCTCGCTGCGCGACACGTTCTCGCGCCACATGATCTCCTCCAAGTGGTACTGGCCGTGGAAGTAGACGCAGAGCCGCTTGAAGAGCGTGTAAACGGGGTTCGTCGTCGCAATGCGGTCCAGATACTCGCGCTCCTGCTCCGAGAGCGCAAACGGGTTGCTGGTCACAGCAGCAGGTGCATCTTGCAACAGCCTCGGTTTCAGTTGCTGCTGCTGTGTCTGGAGCTGGTTGTGGGGCTTTGCTGCTGCTATGGACGACGCTTTTGAAGTCATGAACGACTGGAGCGAGAAGTTGCTCTCCGACTGGAGGTGCTGGTCGCTCAAGAGCCCAAGCGGAGGCGTCTGCGGATGAATCCCTAGAAAGCTGTTGTTGCGGCTGTGGTAACTCATCTGGCTGTGATGGTGCGACAACTGGTTCGAGCCGTACGAGTTGTTCTCGAATGAGCCGTTGCTCTCCTGGTGCGCGTACTCGGACGGCGCGTGGTCGCCCTCGGTTGGGATCATAAAGTACACGTAGCGGTGCAACTGGATGATGAAATTCTGCTGTAACAGCCAAATCTAATAGGGACAGAGCGGAACAACAGTGTTAGACTCACTGAGTGCCAAGCAAATCCACACAAGCCTCATACTAAGCCTTACCAGCATGTGGATGTACTCGGTCTTCTTCACATTCGACAGGTTCTTCATATACTCGCTGATCGAGCGCGAGCCGGAGAAGCTCGAGAGCACTTCGCTGAGCTCATGCGGCGCAAACTTGCGGCGGAACTCGAGCGCGAGCGCCGACTGCGCGCGCAGCTTGGCCTGCGGGTTCACCTGGTAGATGTTGCGCAGCGTGATCGTGTCGATCACCTTGCCAAAGCCCCAGTAGACCAAGTGCGCCGAGAGCCGGAAGAGCTGGTGGATCGGGATCGACGTCTCGAGCGCCAGCTCCTGGAAGCTCTTGAGCGGGTTCGCTACCTCGATGAGCAGCCGCAGCTGCTGCGAGTGGTCTGTCGGCAGCGAGTCCAGGATCTTGTCCTCGTCCGCGAGCAGCAGCAGCGTGTGGTACGGCCGCAGGTTCTGCATCTTGACCGCGACCGAGTCCGTCAGCGTGAGCGAGAGCTTGACCCAGCGGTTGATCACGACGTGCGCCGTGCCAGATTCGTCCAGGCCATGGAACACGCTCTTGAGGTCGTTCGCGAGCACGCTCTTGCCGAGCGCCACGTCGATGAACGTCTGCGGGTCAACGTCGATGCCACCCCCATTCGCGTTGTCGGAGTTGTTGCCGCCGCCGTCCTTGCGGTGGAGATGGTGATGGTTGCCCACCGCGCCGCTGCTGTTGCCCACGCCGCCGCCACCTCCGCTGCCGCCTCCACCGCCCCCTCCTGCGATCCCCCCACCACCCCCGCCATTCGAAGCGTTCACCAGTCGTTCGTTCTGCACCAGTTCGTCGCGCATATACAGCAGCTCGCGCACTTCCTTGGAGACAAAACCTGAGCGTAGCTCTTCGTGCAGCAGTCCGTTCGCGAGCTGCGCCGCGACCGTGCGGAACGCCGTGATGCTCCTGCGGCGCCGCAGCACGACCTCCTCATCTTCTTCGTCCAGCTGCGAGAGGTCCTCTTCAAGCGCAAAGATGATGTTGAACATGGTCGTCTCGTTCCGGTTGCCCGACGTCGTACCGCCGTTGATCGTCGCAATGGAGCCGCCCGTTGCGGGAGCGTTTGCTGCGGTAACGCTACTACCGTTGGGGACATTGGCTCCAGTCGCAGCTCCTGTGGCGTTCGCAGTAGCAGCACTACTGCTACTGCCAGCGATACCAGCACCACCGATAGCGATGCCGTGGGCGGCGGCCGCCGCGGGCACCTGCGCGCGCAACGTGACGAGCACCGGGTGGCTCACGAAGCGCAGGTCGTCGATCACGAGCTCGAAGCTCTGGTTGCAGAGCGCGTTCTTCGGGCGGAAGAGCTTGGCGAAGAGCGCGGGGCTGAGCTTGTGGAAAGACGACACATGATCCATGGCCGACGGCGGCGCCGGGTACCGGAACGCCAGGTTGCAGCCCTTGTTGATGTCGTCCACGACCAGCGCGATGCCCAGCAGGCTGCTCATGCTTGCTCTCGCTGCTTTCTCGTGATGTTGCCAATGTGCGAACTGCGTCATGTCCTGAAATTGTCCTATTCATGTCCTGGCATTGACCTTAATTCTATGTTACTTGATATCTATCTCATATAAAACCTTTCAAAGCTGATGACATGTGGACCTCCTGTTATTATAATAGACCAAAATAAAACGTTCCAGGTCGTGGGTTGAAAGCATTATTTTGGCTCCGTTTCTCTATATAAAATACCACTTGCCAGCCCTAACTTGGCGGAATCCGCGTGCGAAGCAGGAGTTCCATCTGCCACGGCGAGAGCTCGACTCGCGGGACGACCTCCTGGCCGCGCACGCAATACATGAGGCTCTGCGCGCAGAGCTGCTGCATCATGAACTTTGTGTCGCTCAAGTTCTCTCCTTCTGACGAGCAATCGCTGGCCAAGAGCACGTCGCGACCCGAGATGAGCTGCTTGCGGATCCGTACGAGGGTCTCGTTGTGGTACTCCGAGTCCACGCAAATGCGACTCGCTGGGAGATTCTTCAGCTCTAGTACTCGTGAGTCTTGTGGCTCTTGTTGTCCTTGTTCATCACTATTAGCAAGTGGCTGGGTTTGTGTCTTGACCTGGGGCAGTAGAGCGCCAGTTGTCCTGGTTGGCTTGGCGATCAGAGAGCCCACTTGAATATTCTTCTGATGACTCGCCTTCGGCCTCGACACTACTACTGTCTGCGCTCTGCTATTCTGCAAACCCAACAGTATCTCTCTCTTGACCTTCATCTCGACCACTCTCTTGGCGTCCTGGGTCTCTTGCCTGCGCGCGCGAGTCCGGTACGCGTGCTTGACCTGACCCGAGGTCAGTGGGGTCGCCTCTTCTTCCAAGTCTTTTTCATCATACAGCTGGTTCTGGTCTCTGAACTGGGCTTCCCAGTGAGAGAAGACCGCAGATGGTGGTGCGATGTCTTCTCGAAGCCACTGCAGCAGTCGATCGTTTGCCTCGAGCTGGTGGTCTGCTGCCAAAAGAAGGTCAGCTCCCCCGTCGCTGCTGCTATTGCAAGCCTGTTGATTGGGAAGCTCTTGCTGCTGCTTTGCGACGCCCGCCTGCACGTTGTTCCAGCCTCTCACCAGGTTCTTCTTCTCATGGCGAGCCAAGTGACGCAGCTCGTCTGCCATCATCTTCAACCGCAGCTTCGTCCAACATAAAATGACCAAAGGCTCAAGGCTCGAAACGCCGTGTATGTCTTTCTTTAGGCTCAGCATCGAGCGAGCTTTGAAGCCCGAAGGGTCACCGCTATAAGCTCTCTCTCTCACTCTCTTTCTCTCTCTTGGTCTCACTTGTTGAGCAAATCTGTTTCCCACTCACCAGCGATTCGTAAGATGGTGCTTACAAGAAGAGCGCGCGCGACTCCACTGCCGATGGCTCGAGCAGCACCTCCCCCCCCATCACCACCAACTAAGAAGAGCAAGAAGAAAGCAACGCCGGTGCCGGGTGTGATGCGTGAGCCTGGTGCTACTACTGTTGGGAGAGCCACTGTCGTTGTCGACGAAGCCATCCGTGTTGACGAAGAGATCGAACCAGAGAGTGAGAACAACCGACTGCGCGAGCAGCTTTTGCGTGTTCTCGTGGACCATCAGCGGCAAGAAGAGGAGATCGTGGCGCTGCGAGCGCTCGCGAGGAGTCTCAAAGAAGAGGTCGAACTCATCCAGAAGCAGAATGCGAGAGCCACTTCGAATGCCCAGACGTCAAAAGTACGGACCGATGCTTCTTATTATGGTGGTAATGAGAAGCGACCGCACGAATTCTTCAAGCTGGACCTGCAGGTCGAGCGACTGCACGCTGAGAATGCAAGGCTTCGCGATGAGCTCTGCGATACGAACGGAGAGCTCGAGATCCTGCGCGCATTCGTCAATTCTGAGCTCCCGCAGTTCAAGATCGCGGCAGTGCAGGCGCGCGCCGAACTCGAGTGCGTCAAGAGCCAGTTGCACGATGAGAGAGCGCATTGCGATCGCCTGGAGGCCCAGATCGCGCACTACAAGGCACGTTCGAACGTTCCCGTTCCAACACCAACAGCTCAACCGCTTCAAGGGAACAACAGGAGATCCACGACCAACAAGCCTACCAAGTTTGAGGAATACCCGAACAATCTGAGCCAGAACAAGTGCCACGCGCACGCAATGCGCGAGTCGAGCCGCCGTGAGCGCGAGAGTTTCCTGCTGCAGTGTCGGTTGAGCGCTGTGAGGAGCGAGGAAGATGACGACAAGGAGAACAGCGATTGCTGCGGTGGCAATCTCAGGGACTCTGCAGATGAGAAGGCAGCATCGCCACCAGACGCCAAGAGCAGACTTTCCATGTCACCTGTTTCTATTGCGAGCAGCAGTAGCAGCAGTTCGAGAGCGCCGTTGTCGTCGTCCAAGTTGCTCTTGTCGTCACGAGTGCATCGTGACCTTTCAGTTCTTGACCATGAGCTGCACGCTCTGCACCAAGCACTTCGCGAAATCCCCCAAGCAGCGCCAAATTTATCGCCAAAAAATGGCGCAAAAACGAAATAAAAGGCGATTTGATTCCCTTTTTATAACAATAACAGATTAATGTTACAATGTTATGTATGCTGCCTTTTTATTTTCAGTACTGATTATACAAGACGACTCTCTGAATTGATACTACAACAATGGCGTATTTTTGAATTCCATTTCCCATGCTCGCCACCAGCCCGCATTTTACGAAAGCAACAAGGGCAAGCAACCAAGACACCAAGGCGACCAGGATGGAGGATCACTTTGCGCGCGTGCTGGACGGTGCCAGCAGCAAGCGTCCGCATGAAGGAGACAATGGCAGCAGCACCCACGACCAGCAGACGCGCCGTAAGAAACCCGCCGCTTCCTCGTCGCTGTCCACGCAGGAGCTGGACGCGCTCGTGTCGAACGCCAGCGCGCAGGAGATGGACCAGCTGGACGCGCGCGCGCTCAAGTCGATGGCGAACGCGCTCGATAAGCTCATCCGCAAGAATGCGCTGCTGCGCTCCAAGTACCCGGACGCGCCCGAGAAGTTTATGGACTCGGAGATCGCGCTCGACGCCGAGCTGACCAAGTGGAAGCAGGTGGCCGCCACCTCCTCGTCGCTCTACCCGACGCTGGTCGAACTCCAGGCTGTGCCGATGCTGCTGGGGCTCTTCGCGCACGAGAATTTGGATATCCGACTGGACGTGGTGGCGCTGCTGGCGGATCTGACGGACGTCGACGACGAGGCGGAAGAAGGGTCCATGGATGCGCGCTTGGTGCTCGTGCACGCGCTTCTCGAGCATAAGCTGCTGGCGTTATTGGTGGCGAACCTGCAGCAATTGGACGTTCCAGATATTGACGATAAGGAAGAGGAGGCTGCGGGTATCTACAACACGCTGCAGATCCTTGAAAACCTTGCGGATCTGGAGCCAAAGACGTGCGCGCAGGTGTGCACAACGACCGACATCTTCCAGTTCTTGTTGAAGCAGGTGGGTACGAAGCGCAAGTTCGGCCAAAACAAGCTGTACGCGAGCGAGATCCTGTCGATCCTGTTGCAGTCTGGCCCGCAGCCACAGGAGCAGTTCATAAAGCTTGAGTCTGTGGCGGTAGACAATAGCAAAGGTAAGAAGACCAAAGTGCAGGTGGACTTGCTGGACGACCTGCTGCAGGCGATCGCGCCGTACCGCAAGCGCGACCCGGCGAGCGAAGAAGAGGAAGAGTTTGTCGAGAACCTCGTGAACTCGCTCTGCTCGGTGCTGCTGCTCCCGGCGGCGCAGAACCATTTCCGCCGCCTCGAGGGCATTGAGCTGGTGCTGCGGTGCATGAAAGACCGCGCGCAGTACGTGTTCCGCGGCGCGCTGCGCATCCTAGACCACACGATCATGGGCAACGCGCGGAACTGCGAGCGCCTCGTTGAAGTGGGCGGACTCAAGGTGCTGTTCTCCGTGTTTATGGGCAGAAAGAAGTCTGCGAAGGCCAAGAACAAGCGAGCCAAGGGTGCGGAGAAGGCCAAGGAAGAGGAGAACATCATGAGCATCATGGCATCGCTGTGCACTTTGCTCACGCCTGACGCCAAGTATGACGTGCTCGACCGTTTCCACGCAAAGTTTGTCGAGAACGACATGGAGAAAATGGATCGCGTGGTCGACCTGTTTGTGAAGTACCTGACTCGTGTGGAGCAGAGCGACTTAGCCGAAGACGACGATGAGGATGAAGAAGAGGAAGACGAGGACGAGCGGTACCTGCGAAGGTTAGATGCCGGTTTGTTCACGTTGCAGCGCATCACGCACGTCGTGGCGCATTTGTGCGCGTTCTCGAAGAAGAACCGCGCGTACGTGATGGTCAAGTTCCACGAGCGCAGCATCGAGATGGACGTGCTGACGCAGATCCTCAAGGAACAGCTGGAGATGCTGGGCTCCGACAATGCTGCAGGTGAAGAAGAAGGCAAACAAGAAGAAGAAGAAGAGGGTGATGAAGAGAAGAAGAAAGTGCAGGCACAGAAGAAGCTGCTGCTGCACTTGCTGAGCACGCTTCGAGAAGAATCGTCGAGTCAGATCGAGACAAACGGAACGGAAGCCAAGGGTAAAACAGAGACAAACAAAGACAACCACGAGCCTGAGAAAGCCCAGTAATAATGTCATCCTTCAATGACAAATGCTCTGAATGAACGCATATTCTGGACTTGATTGACATCGTCCTTTTATCGTTCCAGTCGGAAAAATTGGATGATACAGAGCGAGGTAGGTCGTGTGCCTGGATGTGGTGATGTCATTTCTTAGGGTTCTTTGATATTGGTTGTTAAATTATAGGTCGCGAGGGACAAACTACGACGGAGAAGAAGATCAATCTGACGAGGCTGCCAGTGTCGTGGACGCCACTTTGAGCATCAAAAACTTCTCTTCGTCGTTGTAGAGCGCCGAGAGCGGCGTCGGCACGTCGTCAGCGTCATCGTCGTCAATGATCCTCGCAGATCTGCTCTTTGGTACGGAAGACGAGAGCGTACCCAGGCGCGAGCTAGTTGCTGCTGTCTCAGCAGTTGCGGTCGCAAGCGAGAACTCTGAAATCGCTGGCGTGAGGATCGGAGCCCCCGTCGCGGCGGCAATCGCTCTCTGGAGCATGCTGATTTGCTCGACCTCTTCTGCCGCAGTTGGCACTGCTTGGACGGGCAGACTGAGCGTCGAGGCCAGGTCGAAGAGCTCCACGACCGAGCACCGCTTTGGGCTTTGCACCACCGCTGGGGGTTCGTACTGCTCCTCCCACTGCGTCTGCGTTGGCAGCAGCACTTTGGACCGGAAGTCGTGCCATTTCGCCATACACTCGTTGCTGAACAGGTGCGGTGAATGAGCTTGTGCGGCCGTGAGCGCTTGGTCAAATGAGATCGCAATGTCGAGGAACGCCGGCGGGGACTTGAGTCGCTTTTCCTCAGAACCAAAGACGCTCAGCACGGTCTCCAGACAGCCCTGGAGCAGCAAGTGAAGTCGCAGTGGATCGTTTGCGGCGCGGTATGCTGGCAGCTCCTTGCCGAACATGAACGGCGAGTCCTCCAGCGCGACGATGTAGAGCCGTGAGATCGCGCAGTGCAGGATGTTGGCCTGCGGGAACCGGACAACGAGGTCGAGCACACACTCCATGGTCTTGGCCTTGATGAGCTGGCGATCGACCGCCGTGCACGAAACGTTGAGGATCGGCAGCATGAGGTAAATCACCTGCACGTGAATCGTCTTGAAGTGCTTTTGCTGTGGGAGTTGTAGGATCTCGAGAAACTCAGGGAGGCGCGCGATGAACAGTTTCCAGACAACCGGCAGGTCCTCATGCGGACTCCCCTGTGTGAACTCTTCCACCTCTGGAGGCGGCACCATGTTTGAGAGAAACGCGGCTTTCGTCACGCAGCCGCACTGCGATTGCTGCAGCAGCGAGTTGAGCACTTTGACCGTGTACGACTCGTTCGCGAACGCTGTGGGTAGCGTTTTCAAGTCGTACAGTGCGGCGTCGATGAGTCGAGATGCGAAATCTGGAGATGTCGAGATCTCAGTCACGTAGAAGAAGCCGACGCTGCCCGTGCGCCGTTCGTGGATCAGGTCCGTGAGCAAATCGCACGTGAAGAGCATGCGCGAGAACACCTGGTGCGGTAGGTCATTCGCTATTCGACTCTGGATGGAGCTGTTCGTCAACGGTGATCCTGATTCAGTCGTCGTTTGTTGCGGGGCTAGCTGGTGCAGGAACTGGTTCGTCGCGCCTTGGAGGGACGTCATAGTCTCGGGGAGATCGTTCAGGATCCGTAGCAGCACTTCGCGGATCGGCTCGTAGTAGTTGAGGGTCAGCAGTGTTTCAAGCAGTGCACGATGGCTCTTCTCGTCATCACCTCCGTTGCCAAAGAAGCTCAGCAGTGTCTCGGGCGAATACTGGTCCATGAACACGTTGAGGAACCGCGCGAGCGCCTCGAGGTTCATCGTGTCGCGCGAGTTGCAGCTGATGATCTCAGCGCAGATCGCATTCCGCGGCTCTGTCTGGAGCCCCACGAGCGCCGCGATGAGTTGCGACGAGAAGCCCGAGGCGCAGAGCACCCAGTGGGCTTTAAACACGAGCGCGTACTGGTCGTAGGACGGGAACTCGCCATTGCCAGGTGCGTGTCGCTCGCAGTCGAATGGCTCGGGGCTTCCAGCAGCTGAAGAAGGTTCTTGTAAGAGACACTTGACCAGAGCTGCAACTATAGGCATATGAAGACCACAGGTAGCAAAGCGATGGTCAAGAATTCTACTGACAGCCAGACAATGGAGGAAACTGTGGGGGGAGGGGGGGAGGGGGGCACTTACGGTTGTCTGGACGCATGAGAAACGTCAGCGCCGGGATGTACTGCTCCGAGAGCGATGCGACTTCGCCCAGCACTTCCACGATGTCGTCCTCCGCGCTAAGGGCGTCGACGATACTGGCGTGAGCCAGGAACGCCGCCACGCGGTCGCTCATCTCCATTCTCGACCGCAGTGTTGAGGCAATCGGGACTTGGGTCGGAGTAACACTAAGGCAGGCAGGTAGGGAAGATGCCCGTAGCGCTGCTTTGGCGTCAGCCCACCACGCGTTCGACCTACCTCGTCGTGTGCGCAATATTCACGATCAGCCAGCCACTCAGGCGTCAGACTCGCTCAATGTAGACTCAAACGACTCGGGGACCCTTCACACACAACTCAGCGCAGTGCCTGTGGTAGTAAATTCGCTGGTGATAAATCGAGAAATGGCGCGAGGCTAAGAAAAGCAACAGAGCCTCCCTCTGAACAGCTGCGTGGAACAAGCTATTGCCTATATTTACCAGCCTCCACATATACGGACGCGTCCATATATATTCGTAGCGGGGGAAGGGAGCATCCATGAGCAGCGCACAACGTGCAGCGCATTGGGCTCCAACAATAGGGAAATCCTTGGTGGTTGGTTGGTGATCCGTCGAATTCGCCTTGGTGCTTGTGGTGCAGTGTTTTCGTGATTGATCGTGTTGATTAACAAGGTATTGAATACATGATTGGCTAAAATGACGATTTGGACGCATTTGATTCGCTGAAACAAAGAGTAAAATGGATTTCAAGAATAATATTCTGAGAAGAAAGGGGGGGAACATCAAAAGCACCAAGTTTCAAATACAGAAAGCAAGTTCAGCGGTCATACCCACGATGACGCCCGTTGCGCCGCCGCTCAAGCGCAGGAGACGGAGCGACGCCAGCACCAGCCGCGGAGGCGCCGCGCTGGACGGCTGCGCGCACTACACGAAAGCTACCGCCGCGCTCTCGCAGCAGCTGCGCGCGAGAGCGGCGACCAGCGACAGCCGCAAGAGCAACAGCCAGCACGACGTGGAGCGGCTGGAGCGCTATTGTAACACAGGAGAACAGGTGCGCTTTCAGTGCAGCCTGAGTGGGGGGCAATGACGGCCGTGTGGCTTGTATGTGATGCTAGCTGTGTGGATGTATACGTGGCTCATTCATTTATCACCAACAGGAGCGAGATGCGAGCGTGCGGGAGGACGTGTACGAATGCCTCTCGTGCTCGTTTACAGGCGTCCGCGAGCATTTGAGTGGGTCGACAGCTCGTAACGACGACGACGACGACACCTTCATGGCGCATGCGATCCTCAACGACCACCCTCTTGGTACGTGTTTTGTACTAGGAGCGATGCCCTGAGAAACCCTAATTAGGACAGACAGCACGTGTGCTTACTTTGGTTGTGTGGGTATCCCCTGGCGACATTAGGACTCTTGGTCCGCAAGCAGCAGCTCTACTGCGCGTGCTGTCGGGATTTCATCTACCCCGAGGCGTTGCTTGAGATGAAAGCGGGCGGAAGAGCTCCAGGGGCGGGGCTCTCGATCAACGTGCGCCGCCTGCAGAGCAAAGCTTGGCGCAACGCTATGGCCAACAACCACAACAGCAGCTTCTCTCCGGCCACTCCGCGAAGACCGTCGCGACGAGGACTCGTCAACATGGGCAACACGTGCTACATGAACGTCGTGCTGCAGGCATTTGCGCACAACGCGCTGCTGCAGCACTACTTTCTGGTCGCAAAGGGCCACGGCACGACGATCTGCAAGCAGACGCGCAAGCTCCAGCACCAGCAAGCGGTAGCCGCGGCGACCCGGGAACAGCAACAGGCTTCATCCGCTTCATCCGCTTCATCATCACCGTCTTTATCAACACCAGCGTCATCATCACCGTCACCACCGTCGACTCGGATCTGTCTGGGCTGCGACCTGAGCGAGTTCATGGCGACCCTGTCCCCCGCCACGGCGTTAAGCGCACTGGCGTCGCCGTTCGTGCCGCACAAGATCATGGAGGCGTTCTGGGGCTTTGCGCCGTCGTTCATCGGCTCGCAGCAGCACGACGCGCACGAGTTCTTCCTCGCGTTCCTCAATGGGCTCCACGCGCACACGCACCAGCGCGTGTTTGTACCTGGGGCCATGTCGCCGCGGTTCACGCCCAAGGGCAAGTCGCTCTGCGATTGCGTCGTGCACCAGCACTTCTCGGGCGTGCTCGTGTCCCAGGTCGAGTGTGCGGTCTGCGACCAGGTGTCGAGCACTTTTGACCCGTTCCTGGACCTCTCGCTCTCTCTAGACATGCTTGGGAGTGATGCTAATGGTGATGAAACCATAGCCAGCCAGTCGTCATCACCACCACTGTCTCTAGACACGCTGCTGCACAAGTTTACAGCCGAGGAGCACTTGCGCGGCATCAACCGCGTCTACTGCCGCCGCTGCAACGCGTACGCCAACATGAGCAAGCGGCTGCGCATCCACCGGCTCCCGAACGTGCTCGTGGTGCACATCAAGCGCCTGGACTTCCACAAACAGCGGAAGCTCTCGGGCTTTGTGGAGTTCCCACTCAAGCAGCTGAGTTTGGAGGAGTTCCGAGCAGAGAGACCATCAGATACGGCAGTAACAGAGAACGACCCAGTGACGCCTAGAGGAGTCGACAGCGTTGGCTACCCCAGTGACGACCACAACGACCCCGATGCGAGCCTGTATGACCTCGCCGCGGTGGTAAACCATCACGGCGACTCGGTGCAAGGAGGGCACTACACTGCGTTCATCCAGAGTGCGGGAGGTGAGCTGAGCGAAGATGAGGATGGCGATGTGAGTCCAAAGCCCCAGTGGTTTCTCTTTGACGACACCAAGGTCACTGCTGCGACGGAAGCCCAAGTGCTCGAGAGCCAAGCGTAAGTGGAACCGTTCTCTCTCACCTCATCCATTATCTAGTGAGAAGCTAACGGATGTGATGGATTGTGATTGCATGAACAGGTACATGCTCTACTACATGCGAAGGCGGCCTCGGATCGTGGGGTAAACCTGAACGAAGGAACTCATAGATTATCCACCACCCTCCCCCTATAATAAATAGTCTCACTCATCAAAGATCCCAACCATTGGCTTTAAATGATGCACATCAAACGCGTGCGAATTTTGACCAATCACATATGTCCAAGTACCATTTATTAGCCAATGGAATCCCTTGAAAGCGTATCCAACTCAAAACATCCACGGAACAAGGTGAAAGTAGCTTGTATCTTCTTTTGTATTCGTCCAAAGAAGTCTCTCGGATCGTCGACCGACCACTCGACTTCCTCGACCATATCTTTTTTTCTTTCTCGTTGCGGATCTCTGCTCAGCGAGATGCTGAAGCTGGAGCTGCTGTGGGAGGCGGCGCTGCTGCTGCTCCTGCTCGTGGTGCTCTACTTGGAAGGCGCGCCGGTACAGTTTGCGGTCGCCTCGCCCCATTCTTCTTTACCACCGGAAGACCGCCAGACAAACTTG
>JAASFI010000686.1:0-19915 GCA_023333705.1 Globisporangium viniferum | reverse complement strand
TTGCGTACGCCAAAATCTTGCCTTGCTGGAGCTTCGACAACCCCGGGGCTTTCGCCATTGTTGTTGCGCCCCCGATGCGAAAACAACAATGTGAATGAGTTGACACAGTCATCGAGCCCCCAACCGAGCCTTTTGGCGCTGTAGTCAAGCCTTGAACGCCCTCCATGTGCTCTGTTTTCACCTGTCCTTATGTTTATGACGCGCTCTTTAAATTTATATTTTCCAAGACGTGGTCACCAAGTGGTCAAATGAAGTCGTGCTTCCGCCATGAGAACGTCCCACATGTTTTCTATCATATCTGAAGATTTCAGCGCCGGAGAGTAAAAATGAGGGAAAAATCCACATTTTCGTGAAAAAAGAGGCGTCCTTAAGATCTTGGCACGCACTGTACTGGTTGCCTGTTTTCGGCAGTTAAGTTTGCATGGGCTGGTGTGTCATCAATATTTCATGAAATCTGATTCGAGTTGCTAAACTAAATGCGAATGTGAAGAAGGCGTGTGGAGATCACTTGTGCGCTGGCTGCTCACTCCCGTGGCTGAGTGTGTGTGTTCGTGGTTGGGAAAGTGTCGATGGACAACATTTCTGTCATCCCCAAGAAGAAACCCTACCGCATCAAGAGCATGGGGTACGTAGAGCATGACGAACATGCATACATCCTCGTGACTCGCTCGCACTTACATCCTTCCTTCCCACCCACGCCCAATACTCAAAGATGAACTGCTGCCGTCCATACCCAATCTTATAAACAGTAAGACGGGTGGGCGTGTTTTGGTGTTGGCACGCTTCTCAATCGTATGCTCTGGAACTGAGAAGGGGCATGCTCTACCACGATGACAAGGCTAGCTGGTAACAGTCACTACTTGCACAGTCTATTTGATCGTAAGCCAAATGGCATCAAACAGTTAGTAGTGGAAGATCATTCTCGCTCAGCCCCTCATCCGTCGTGGAAGTCAAGTGAGTGTGTGCCTTTTCGAAAAGGAACAACCTTCAAGGTCACCAAGTTTGCCCAGGTTAGCCCATCCATCTCATGAAGCATTTTTGTTATGGGTCACTTTTCCCACATTTGATTGGCCAATAACCCGCTTAGGAATGCTGTTTCTCCAGAGAACAATTGCAATCTTCCACCATTCCACGCACACATTTGCTCGCGTCCTGTCAACTCAGTCGCCGCCTTCGACGCTTCCAGCATTCAGGCAATCTTCATCGCTCGCTCGCTCCGCGCGTCTACAGGCGGAGTGGCAGCGTCGCAGAGCATTTCACCACCAGCCTCCTCAGTCCCGCACTACAGAGGTACATGCCACCCACCTATTGCAAGTCTCTCTTGGTGCCAGCCCTGGATTGCAGCGCAGCATGCGTCACTAGCACGTAAGTACCAGTCATGATTAAAGTCCTAACTGAGCTTACTTTGCTTCGTATTGGATGCAGACACCCCCGGCAACCACACCGGCAGTAGCAAACATAATGCCAGCGACACCGCCTCCTCCTCTACCCCCACTTAGGTCTGTGCTGGTCGTGCTGCGTAGTACTGGAGTCGGAGAACAAGTCAGCGCGATGCCTCATGCCGTCGCGGCGATCAGCGATTTTCTCGACCGCGGGTTCCCTTGGTGTTGAAGTCTTCCACGTGCCTGTGAAGCCAATCTGCTATCGCTGCTCCCTCGTCTAGTCACTCAGGGGATAACAGACGTCGACCCGTACTATTGGAAGTATCAGTGGGGGCAAGGACTGGTCTCCGCGGCGAAGCACGACAATCTCAAGATGGTCGAGTGGCTCCACGAGCATTGCCCAAGCGTGCTGCCATACAACGCGATGGTCGAGGCTGCGAAGACCGGGGACCTGCATCTACTGCAGTGGTTCGAGGCTCATCACGAGCGTACCGTGTGGCTCCCGCAACTGATGGACGCAGCGGCGCTGAGTGGCCACACCGAGGTGCTCCAGTGGCTCTATGACCACCCAAAGAACAGCGAGCACAATGCTGGAGTTGCTCTTTCCGCGGCAGTTCGAGAGGGCCATCTCGGCACCGTATGGTGGCTCCATGACCACCTTGGACATCTCGTGACGGAATCGCTACAAGCCGTGCATTACGCCATTCGCAGCGGGTATACCGATGTCGCCAAGTTTGTATACAGTCATGCCCGCCAGTACGATGCGAACTTCGCCTCGGCGATCAACAGTGCGGCGAGAGTCGGCGACCTCAAACTGCTCCAATGGCTCTGCTCCAAGGCAGTGCCAGTCAGCAACATGTTCTACAAGCCGATCGACTCGGCCGCGCTCGGTGGGCATCTACACGTCGTACAGTGGCTTCACGACCACCACCATGACGGCGGTACAGCTAAAGCGATGATCAATGCAGCGCAGTGTGGGAACCTTGAACTCGTACAGCGGCTCTACGAGCATCGAAGCAAAGCTCGCGGCACGAACGCGATGGACTACACAGCTGCAAGCGGCCATCTCGGTATTGTCCAGTGGCTTCACACGCAACCCTCGGAAAGGTGTACAGTCGAAGCGATGGACAAAGCTGCAGAATACGGCCACCTCGAGATTGTGAGGTGGCTGCATGAGCACCGGACCGAAGGATGCACGAAACGCGCGATGGACCTGGCAGCTAGGAACGGCCACCTCGACGTCGTCATGTGGCTCCATGCGAATCGCAGCGAAGGGTGCACGATCGATGCGGTGAACGGTGCGGCTGTGAATGGGCACCTCAGTGTTGTCAGATGGCTTCGAGGGAATCGAAGTGAAGGCGCCACTTACAAAGCGATGGACGGCGCGGCAGAGAACGGCCACCTCGAGATCATTGAGTGGCTTCATTGGTGGGGAGAAAACTGCTCAACTAGAGCGATGACCTACGCTGCGAAGAACGGACACCTCGAAGTTGTGATGTGGCTTCACTACAACCGGAGCGAGTGATGCCGCACGAGTGCGATGGACCTCGCAGCAGAGCACGGCCATCTCGACGTTGTCAAGTTCCTGTACGAGAATCGCAGGGAAGGGTGCACGGCTCGCGCGATGGAAGGGGCTGCGGAGAATGGCCATTTCGAGATCCTGCTCTATTTGCATGCGAATCACAGTGAAGGGTGTGGACTGAATGCGATCGACGGTGTCGCTGAATGTATCTCGCATATGGAGATCGTGCAGTGGCTGCACATCAATTACCCTGGATTGGTGAATATCGATGCCTTAAAACGGGGAGGCAGCTACATGCCTGGGATTCTCGACCATTTGTTCGGGTAAGTGTCTGCTGGCTGTTTCAAAAGATGATCAAAGGACAAACGCGTGTAGTGTCTGCAAGAGCCCTTTGATCTATCTGTCGCTCGCTGTCTGAGAATATAAGAATTTTAGAGTTTGCTCACTACTAAGAACTACTAGTATAATTTCAGTGTTACTCTGCAAAAACATAGTATAGCGTACTTGAGTAGAATTCGCAAAGGAGGAGGGAAGATGAAATCATGGAATGAGGCCCACAGCAAGCAAGCACCTTCAGTTTGGCTGAAAAAAAGGAAAACGTTAACACATGTCGGCTCTATCTCCTTCAGAACGCATGGTTCCCTGTGTCGCCTTGCTCTACTCAGCTACTGGGCGTGCCAGGGTCGTCAGAGGTTGCTATTCTCTGTCGAAAATGGCCACATGGAGATAGTCGATGTCTGGACAGTTTTAGTCACGGAGGGTTGCCCTATGCTACGATTGCGAAGCAGCAAGGACGAGGAGTATTCGATTACAGGAGTGGCTTTCGTACAGACACCAACTTGCCTGATGGCTTCCGAAATGGACGAAGTTGCGTCGACTGGCTAGGGTGATTGGTTAACCCTGCACCTACCATTTAATCAAAACTAAATTAGAATCAATCAGAATTTTAAATGAATTTACATATATGAATTCGAATTGATCCTAATTGAGTTTTGATTATATGGTAGGTGCAACGTACCTTCGATGTTTGTTTCGCCACCTGAAGTACAATAGAAGCCCCAAAGCGGTGGCGTTGGCAGCCGCTGGAGGTGAGCCACTAGAAATGCATATAGTGAGTCCTTGAGAACGTCCTGACGGCTGAAATTCGACCCATGGAGGTAGCTGAAGTGGCTATATATTCGCATCAGCCATGAAGATACCTCACGGTTTCCACTTGTTCACCCCAACTCTGCATTCTGAAAAGATGAACTGCTCGAGTGCTGTAGTTGGACTTGCAGTATCGAGTTCAGTTAAACCCTTGAGGTGACGACCGAGCAGAGGAAAATCGGACCTTGCATGTATTGAAGCAGGAAAGTCGAACACAGTAGGTTGTCACCATCAACCTTCGTTCCCTTTGTTCCGCTTGGCAAGCACAAAGCGATTGGCCCTACAAGCAAAAGCAACCAGTTTGGTCAGTATCAGCACAGTCTTCTCTCTCCTCAGATGCACCACCAGGACGCCAGCTCGTTAGCACACATGCCGACTACGAGCTCACCACCACCACTACCGTCACCGCTTCCTTCACTCACGTCGGTGCTGGTCGTGGTGTGTGCTGGTGCAGGAGCGCGACTCGAAGCTCTGCCGCACGTCGTCGCAGTCATCATCAGCTTTCTCGACTACGGACTCCCATAGTTTTGGAGTCTCCCGCGAGCGTGCATGGCCAACCTCCTGGCGCTGCTCCCTCGTCTTGTTGCGCGTGGGATATCAGTCGGCATCGACCCGTACTACTGGAGGTATCAGTGCAGCCAAAGGCTGGTGTCGGCGGTGAAGCACGACAACCTCAAGATGGCCGAGTGGCTGCACGAGTGCTGTCCAAGTGTGCTACCGTACAAAGCGATGACTGAAGCCGCGAAGACAGGGGACGTGCGTTTGCTGGAGTGGCTGGCTGATCGCCACGAGAGTGTCGTGTGGCTCCCGTTAATGGTGGACAGAGCTGCATCGGCTGGTCAGACGGCGATGCTCAAGTATCTGTACAGCCACCCGAAATGTGGCGCGGTTCGGCTCAGACAGGCGATCGCCTGTGTAGTTCGAGGAGACCACTTGGACACTTTGCAACGGCTTCACGGACAATATGGAAGTGATGTGCTTAAACTCACGCACGCACGCCACGAACAGAGCCATGGGCAGTGGACATACCGAAGTCGAGGCGTTTCTCTTTGACCACCATGAGCAGTACGACATCGATTTGTGCGTTGGCGTGCTCTGGACTGTCAGACGAGACGATCTCGAGATGGTTCAGCGACTTTGCTCGAAAGCACCCGCCGCAATCACCAGTCTCACGATCAACAGAGCAGTCACCATCGCCGCCGTGTTTGGTCACTCACACGTTCTGCAGTGGCTCCAAGGAGTATTAATCTGCCGAGTGGTAGACGACAGTAATTGACAATGCAACGCCAAGCGAAACCTCTATTTAGCAGGTGGGGTAGCGTCACGAGAACTGGTGACAAGTGGTGCGCCACCACTGCGATGAGCTCTGATGCTTGTCTGGGGCATCTCGACATTACTGTCAAGTACCTCCGTGAAAATCGGAACGAAGGATACATACACCACCCAAACAATGGACCACGCCGCAATGAATGGTCGCATGGACGATCTCCTCTGGTTACACGAGAATCGCAATGAGGAGTTTATTCTCGAAGTCATGAAGCGCTGCGGCAAATGGCTGCTTAGACTTGGTCAAGTGAGTTGGAGAATACGCAGCGGGTACACTATAACGAAATTTGCCGCAACAAAAAGGGAATGTCAATGTCGGACGCTTCTTAGACGGTCAACGTTTACAGTGGGATCTGCGATCGGGTGCCATCTACACATCTGTAGATGCCTTCGGTACGGATTTGGACCACCGACGTCTGGTATTTGAAACGGGAAGGTGCAAGGCCAACGAGTGAGCTTTACTGTATGGTAAATCTCATCTTTCAAGGAGATCATGTAGTCGATGTTCTAACTTGTCGCTTATATATCTGCTTGGTTACGTCGAGACCAAAACCAATAGGTTGAGAGAGGACCATTTCCAATCACAGGCTGTCAGCTTTCCTCGCTGCATAGGTTGTAACCTTGTGGTGGATGGATGATGATGCTCTTCTTTTCTAGTTACTGGCGTTCATTTCGAGCGAGATCTCCTGCACCGCCTTGATAAAAGTGTTGACGTGTGCTGGATCCATGTCTGGGAAGCAGCCGTGGCCAAAGTTCGCCACGTAGCCCTGGGTGCCGAACGCCTTGAGCATCTTCTTCACCTGCTCGCGGATGATCTCCGGCGACGCGTAGATCGCGCTCGAGTCAAAGTTGCCCTGGAGCGACACCTTGCCCTTGACGATCTTGCGCACCTCGGCTGGGTCCGACTGCCAGTCGAGACCCAAGCAGTCGTACTGGGTCTCCGCCAGCTGAGCGTAGGCGTACGGCGTGCCCTTGGAGAAGCACACGATCGGCGTGTCCGGGGTCGCGTCCTTCACGCGCGCAGCGATCTGCGCCATGTACGGGAACGCAAACTCGAAGTAGTGCTCCTGGGTCAGCACTTCCGCGCCGACGCTCTCAAAGACCTGAAGCGCCTGAGCGCCCGCACGCTGCTGCGCGATCAAGAAGTTGACGCACACATCGGTCACCGCCTGGAGCAGGTTGTGCGCGGCTTGAGGGTGCTGTGGAAAGCGAAGACACAAGCAAACAACGCATTAGCCACTGTTCATGCGTAATCGATATTCTAGCAGCAGACACTATCGTACCTGGTACAAGAAAGTCTTGAGGATCGCCTTGGTGCGGCTGCCGCCACCTTCGATCATGTAGCAGAGCAACGTCAGCGGCGCGCCAACGAAGCCGATCAGTGGCACTTCACCCTTGATCTCCTGACGAGCGAGGTTCAGCGCGTCCATCACGTAGCCCAGCGTCTTTTCGATGTTTGGGTTCAGCTCAAGCTTGGCGATGTCTTCCGGGTGGCGGATCGGGTTTGGCAGCACAGGGCCGACGCCAGGCACCATCACGACTTCCATGCCCATCGCCTAGCAGTAAGCAAACAGACCCAAGCGATCGTTGTGACTTGTTAGCAAGGTGCACCACACACACAATCAGCAGTGCAATGATAGGATGTGCTTCTGTTTACCTGTGGGATCACGAGGATGTCGGAGAAGATGATGACCGCGTCCATGTGGTAGCGGCGCAGTGGCTGCAGGCTCACTTCCACAGCGATCTCAGGAACACCGCACATCTGCACACACACAACAACAACAACAACCATGCCATCACGTTTACATGGACAAACGTCAGCGTCACAAGCTCACATGTTCTCTACATAATAAAGCATTCTGCATCACACATACCGTGAAGAACTCGTATCCAGCGTTACGCAGCGCACGGAACTCTGGCAAGTGGCTGTGACGAGCAGGAAATAACCATAAGCATCCAATGGGCCATATCAGCAAGCACACACATACAAATAATAAGGCGCACCGTCCGGCCTGGCGCATGCACCACACGGGCACGCGCTCGGTCTTCTCGCCCTTGAGCGCGCGCAGCAGCAGGTCGTTCTTGAGCTTGGGCATCTGGTCGAGCGGCAGGCGCTTGAGCGGCGTGCGCACGCTCGGGAAGGGCTTGCTCTTCTGCAGCGCCTTCTTGCGCGCCAGGATGAGGCGGATGGCGGCCAGCGCGGCCAGCGCGATGCCCAGCGAGCGCACGGCGGCGACGGTCGTGGAGCTCTCGGCCATTGTGGGGACTGTGGTGACACGTGTGTGTGTGTTTGGGCGGGTGGGCTTTGCGGTGGCGCTCTTTGAGAACTGAGCTCAAGTCGTACCCAGCAAAAATGGGAAGCGACACACACTCCTGCCGATACAGTTAATACAGGGATGGTCCCGATACAAAAAATAGCAGAGCTGTCGCAATTCAATTTGCAGGGATAGGGTAATTGATTTGGTTTCAATTTCTAATCTTTGGCCCACTTGTTAGTTACAAGCATTCGAATTTGAGGGACAGATGCGCAGCTTCGGTCATTAAATGGAGACGTTGCTAAAGCAAGGTAGCTATCAATTCTTTGGATACCTGGGTATAAGGACCGCCATGCTTTGCAACCAAGAAAAAATCATTTATGAATCGCGAACTAAACGACTTTACTGTTCGGTTGACTTGGGTAGGAAAGCGATGGAGAAGCAGCTGGGACTCGTGCTATGTGATCGTGTGATTATAGCGGTTTTAGAATGCTGTGTTGGGTTTTGGCATTCATATTCTAGTACGATGAACTGCAGGTGGCGGTCAGATCCGGAGCAATTCACTTTTGAATTTGCTGTGTGCTGAATTGATCTTGCTTTATTTCGTGTGGGTAGACAGGTCGCCAGTCCTATAATAAAAGTTAAGTTAGGAATGTCGCTGAATTTAAATAGGACAGTCTCCATTACCACTGTCATCACTCGCTTTAACAGGCGGCTCTTTGCTGTTGCTGCTGCTGCTGCTGCTGTTGATGGCGTCAGTGGTAGCATCACGCGGGCTCTTTCCGCTAGCAACCTCACCGTCGGGGTTTTTCTCAGCAGACACTGGCGTGGCATGAGCTATATCTCGTTGACGAGCGCGACTCCCGTTTTCTCGTCTCTCAAGGACCCGCTCTTCGCGGCCGAAGACGGCGCAGAAGCGGCGCTCGACGGCCAGCACGTCGCCGGTGTGGCATCGCGATCGAGCGCCCGGACGCCGAACTTACACACGTACTCATCGTACCACGGGTGCACGCGCTTGAGCTTCTTGAGCGGCGGCGTTAGACCTTGGAACGTTTCATTTTGGTCGATTTTAATAATAGGAGGTCGACTGGTCATCAGAGTTTAAAGGTTTTATATGAGAGAGACATCAAGTAACATAGGATTTAGGACAATTCGTGGACAAGGTAACTTAGGGCAATCTCAGGACGCTAAGCCATTTTCCACTTGACTTGCAACACGGGGGCCAGTCAAACGCAAAGAATGCCGAACATGTGCGGATCTCAGTCACAACAACATGCTGAACTTGCTCTGATCGTCACCACTGAACCAGTCAGCCTTCCAGCATGCTAATTGTATATACCTTTCGACCCCCACCTGCTCGAAACGGTGCAGGGAGCAACAATGTATTGTATCCGCCATCTCAAGATGAATTTACTGTATCGATCAGAAGGATTCCCCACATTGCGCCGCACTACAAGATACGGCTGGCCGGAGCCGACGCGAGTGTGCATTGTTGATGCTACGAAGACACACTCGTTTAGCGAATAATAATCTTACTTTCAGCAGCGGTAATGGGACGTTTACCGTTGGAGTTCATTCACCTCGCAGTCCACCCCTTTCCAGATCTACAAAACGTTAACGCGCAGTTGAGGTGCCATGAGGTGGAATCGATTTGCTCATCAACTCCAAAAAAGTGAGCAAACCGGCGAGTACTGGAATTAATACTCGCATTAAGACTCCACATGCATTCGCGACAGCGATCCTCCGGGGACCAAACAACTCACCTCCTGGTCGTCCGATGTCCTTCACTATTTCACTTTGATCTTTCGTGTTTTAGTTGGTTGCAAACAGAAAACGGAGAGCAACCTACACAACCAGGTGGAAATGGTTCGTTGCCAATCACGATTCTGCTTTGATGTGCTTGGAATCAGCTGGAGGTAGACACTTCATTCGCGAAAATCAATGGATTCAACAAGCAGAGGTCGCGACACTGGGACTATTAACACAGTACAGTCAGTATTCACAAGCACTAGCTCGAGGTTTCTGCTTTGTGCTGCATTGTTCATCGCTGCCTCTGTACATCCACCTGGACGGCGTTCGTGGAACCACTGCATGATGCGTAAATGTCCTCCCGCACTGCTGAGTCGATTGGGTTGTAGCTCACGTGAAGAGCTGCTGTTGATTTCGCGTAGAGCCTCTGGAGCAGCTCGAGGTATTTGTGCGGCTGTATTCGTCGTACATTAGAGCTGATGGTGATGGTTCAAGCTGGTATATTACCTAGTAACGACAAAGAGTAGCCGAAGTTATTAACGCACGCTGGTAGTGGCGAAGTGGAATTTCTCGGTACGAGGTGAGTGTAAGGGACCTCTGGAGGCCCATTCGTACATTTGAGCTCCGCACCCTGTACATAGCACGATAGGAAGGCGCCACTGGTTCACAAATTAATTTAAAATGAAAGCGGCGATCGGCAGAAAAAGCTCAGCTGGCGAGATCTCCACAGTGCCTTCTTTCATATTCATCATAGACCCCTCCCAGCGTGTGCTCGAGCACGCGTGCCATGTAGAGGTTCGAAGAAGCCATCCCGACGATGTCAACCGAGCCAGGGTAGTGAACATTCATTCACTGCACAATCTCCATGCGCTTGATGACCAAGAAACCGTACTTTAGCGCGTGGAGCGCACATCCTTCACTGCGGTCCGCATGCAAAAAGAGCACGACGTCGAAGTGTCCGGACACCGCAGATCGCCCCATCGCTGCAGTCGTGGACCCTTCGCTCCGATTCTCGTGGAGCCACTTGACGACATCGAGGTGACCATTTCCAGCTGCGTTGTCCATCGCCGCGGTGCTGTATCCATCATTACGGTTCTCGTGAAGCCACTGCACGACTTCAAGTTGCCCGTGCTTCGTCGCATCGTCCATCGCGGACTTGCCGTAGCTGCCTGGGAAAATGCTGAGAAGCCACTGGACGACTTGTAAATCCGCGCCACGACTAACGCGCGCAGGTGGTCGATTGCGCCAGTCGATGGTTGGGGATACCTCGGACTTGCTGTAGAGCCACTGCGCGAACTTGAGATCTCCGTTCTCAATGGCAGTATGGAAACAGTCGAGCAACCTGACGTTATTCACCTGCGGGATATTGTCAAAGAGAAACTTGGCGATGTCAGAATGCCCCTTGTGGATGGCGTTAAACGCTGCTCGCTGTGGATCCTTCAGTGCAGCTCGGAGGTTCGCGAGAAGCCACTTCATACAATCCAGATGACCATTGTGAGCTGCATACGCCAACGCCATCTTGGAGCACCACCGTTCTTCGGGTGGCTGTGGAGGAAGTGGAGCATTTCAAGCTGACCTGCCGCCGCGGCTTTGCCCATCATTTGCGGGATCCACGTGACGCTCTCATGTCGATCCGACAGCCACACCAGCAACCGCACATTCCCCGTCTTTGCAGCTTCGATCATCGCGGCATATGGCAATATACTTGAACAGCACTCGTGCAGCCACTCGACCATCTTGAGGTTGTCGTGCTTCACCGCAGAGACCAGTCCCTGACCGCACTGATACCTCCAGTGGTATGGATCGATGCCGCCCGATATCCCACGCGCAGCGAGACGAGGGAGCAGCGACAGGAGGTTGGCTTCACAGGCTCTTGGTAGACTCCAGAACTGCGGGAGTCCATAGTCGAGATAGCTGCTGATCGCAGCGATGACATGCGGCAGCGCGGCGACTCGCATACCCCTGCTCCGGAACGGACCACGACCACCACAGACGTGAGGGGAGGGAGCGGTGCTGTCGACAGCTCGTTTGCCGCTTCAACTGCGGCGGCGTCTTGCAGCTGTGCCTGCAGAGAACTATGAACAGGAGAAGGCGGGCTGCTCATGCTTCCAGGCGTTGGTTGGTTGGGATGTGTATGAGTGCAGGTTGACAAACCAGAATTCATCAATGTTTTTTCTGAAATGGGTTGATTTCACCATTAAGTTCGCAAATTTTTGCCAGCTGCGCACTTATGCGGATGGAGTTCATTTCGCCAACTGGAAGCAGTCGGGAGCCTCGAAACAGCGATTTTCCAGTCGACCACGTACTTCCAAGGCTCCTTGGCATACCTATAACTCCTCTGTACTGTAAGTACTTACCTGGGCACACTCCAACGAACAATCACCTGTGGTACTGTCAAAGTGACCCTGTTCAGCTAGCTACCAGAGGCCATCGCTTCGTCGGCTGGAGCTCCCCAGACCGATGTCCGTGAAGGCACGCCACAACAGCTTTTGATGAGATGACCACGTTCAGTGGCCCGATTTATGGCAATGATCGGGTAATTCTTCATTATCGCTTTGGGCATGAAAGATATGCGCGTGACTAGATGGCGGAGCTGTTCGCTGATGGGTACAGGTGGCTCATCGGACACTCCTTGCAGATCGTCTGCCCGAAACTCACAACTTGCACGTTGATCGGTCCCCAGTACTCTCTCGGCAGCCAGTCTTCGAGCTCCTGCATACCATCAGTAGATCAACAAGACGCACTTGTCAGTCGCAGCACCAGAGTAGAACGCTGGTGGATGTCAGGTCCTAGACTCAAGCACTTGCCTGCTGCGTCTTCGTTGGGTCCTGCACTTTCGGGTTCTTCCTGTTCCACGTGTCGACCCATCCGAGGCGGTTCGCGATCCGATGCACGTGCGAGTCCACGCAAATGCCCATGACTCTAACACAGGAGAACATACCCACTGATCAGCACAAAAACCACGTCCACACAAATTTCATCTCAAAGCTCCACATTTCACTTACTGGTGCCACGCGACGGTCATCACGAGGTTCGCGATCTTCGGTCCAACACCCGGCAACGCGATCACTTCGTCGTAGGTTCCGGGGATATCGATCACGTTGGCACCGAGTTTCTCAGCCCGCTGCTTGAGCACCAGTGCAGTCTTCTTGATGTGCTTGGCCTTGTTGCGGAACAAGCCAGCGGGGTAGATCAGCTGCGCGAGCTCCTCCTCGTCAATGCCGATCATGGCTTGCACGGTCAGTCCTGGGCATGACATTGTTAGTTAAATGGTTGAAGTTCCAAACGTCAGGCTTTAGTGACAGTAGTTGACAATATACCTCCTCGGTCGATGAGCCGCCCCACCGCTTCTCCATTGATGCGGTCCTTGGTCAAGCTGCTGATCATCCCGAGCACGAGCATCTGGAAGCGCCAAATGTGGGGTGGGTACTTGTCTTCGCTGTAGATGTAGAACTGAACGCATGCATTCAGATCAGAATAATGGTAGTTAGCTACGCGTAGTCACACACCAGAAGCCTCTCAATTATTGCTTTAGAACTCACCGCACACCCGACTGCATCTTCGGCCGTCGTGTCTCGCGCTTCACTCTGCTCCTGGATGATGCGAAGCATCTCCTTCCAGTGCGTCGGTGCTTCTGGCTTCACGCGAGGACTGTCTTTGGCTTCAGCTTCACTCACGCGCGGCTTCTTTTTCTTCCTCGTGGCTTTCTCGTATTTGATAAAGTCCGCGGTCTCTGCTTTCACAACAGAAGCAATCTGCTTGATCTTCTCCGTAGTGGCATCGTCGACCAACGGGCTGGAGGTCTCCGCCTTGATGCTCCTGTCACCACGTAAACTCTCTGCAGCGCCATCAGCGTCACTGGTATCCTTCAATTGCCGCTTTGAGCTTGAGTTCCTCGTGGTGTTGGTCGAAGTCTCCACCTTGAGAACTGCTGGTGGTGCTGGAGCTGCTGCTCTTGATGCACTAGATCGCGTTTTTCTCGTGCGAAGTGGCTGCGTGGACGCCATGGCAAGAGTGCGGACGGTAGGTGAAGCGAGTGTCGGCGGATGTGCGACAGTGGAGCCAAATACTTGGACTGAGGGCAACTGAGCTGACCTTCTGGTGGCAATGCAGCCAAGTGCGAGCATTGGTTGACTTTCAATAATGGAGTGAGTGGAGTGAGTGGAGTGAGTGGAGTGGCATGCACCATCAGAATGGACCGAAACTGAAAAAAGAACACCAAAGAAGAATCAGTTTACGGCACAAGCATGGCCGTGATCACGACGACCTTCACTCACGCGACTTGCAGTTGCAACCACCCACACTCGACGCCCCGACCACAGGACTGCAGTCAGTATCACAGACTGACTTTGCAGTGTACAAGGAGATCGATGACGCACCAGAGCGATCAGTACTGCACGGTTTTCTGGCTTTAGCTCGATGTTCCTTCATTCACTGGGTTCATTACACCTAAATGGCCGAGCTGTTCGCTGACGGACACAAGTGGCTGATCGTGCACTCGCCGCATTTCGGTCCTCGTGGCTGACAGATCGTCTGGCCAAACCCCACCAGCAGCACGTTGATCGGCCCCCAGTGCTCCTTCGGCAGCCAGTCCTGGAGCTCCTATCGATGGACAACAATGTTCAATGACAATCAGCAACAGATCAGTTTTCCGCTCTTCACCACGGGTGGATCTACACTTGGAACTTACTTGTCGGGTCTTCTCGGGGTCCTGGGACTTCGGGTTCTTCAGGTTCCACGTTTTCACCCACCCGAGGCGGTTCGAGATCCGGTGCACATGCGTGTCCACACAAATGCCGACAACACTAACGATAGACACATTTGCAATCACATTCACGTTCATCAATCAGCTCTTATAATTGACAAATCGCACAGCAGTAACTCTGATTCACGTACTTGTTCCATGCGCAGTCCATGACGAGGTACGCCATCTTGGGGCCGACGCCCGGGAGCGCGATCAAGTCCTCAAACGTGTCGGGGATGTCAATCACCTCTGGGTCTTCAACTCCCGTGGACTCGGCCGCTCGGGTCTTGAGGATTGACGCGACCTGTTTGATGTATCGCGCCTTGTTGCGGTAGAACCCGACCGGGTGAATCACTTGCGACAGCTCCTTCTCGTCAATGTCCAGCATTGTCTGGACAGTCAGACCTGCAAAACAGGGAATGAAAAGGGCATTAGTTGGCATTCAAGACAACGCCTCAATGACCACATATACGATGCCAGTACCTCCTTCTCGCGCCAACAGGCGCTCCATCGCGGCGGCATTCACCGGATCCTTCGTCTGGCTGCTCAGCATCGCAGACACGAGCGTGTGGAAGCGCCACACGTGCGGCGGATACTTGGCATTGTTGAACACCTACAGTCAAGCAGAAAATACCATAAACAAAAGCCATACATGCGCGTGCACAATGAGCCCAATACACTCACTCCCATATCCAATTGATAGCGTAGCTCAACAGTAGACGCACCTCACAGCCCATGGTGTCCACCTCTGCGCTGCGCGTCGCGCGCATAGCCTGGATGCCGGTGAGCATCGCCTCCCACTGCTCCGGCTCCTCTCGCTTCACGCGCAGCTCTTCCGTCTTGCTCACTCGCTTCACCTTCTTCGTCGTCGTCATCGTGACTTTCTTCACGTCCTCTGCCATGGGGCTCGCGTTATCAACACCACCAGCAGCCGCAGCGAACCTCACGTCTTCGAGTGTCAAGGCACCGCCTTCTTCCTGCTTGATCTCCACGTTCGCTTCGTATTCCAGCTTCACTGCTGCCGCCTTGCGCTTCTGCGACCGCGATGCAGTGCTACCAGCCATCACAGGCTCGCTCTTGACAGCGACAGCGGCATTACGTGATGTCCGTGGACTGCGTGTCGTCGCCCTCTTGGTCGTCTTCTTCTCGGTGGCCGTTGCTGCTGTTGTGGTGGTGGTGACAGCAGCAGCGCTGGCGCTGGCGGTGGTCGTCTGCGTTCGCGCTCGGAGCTGCATCCGCGCGAGGGATCCTGATATAGTAGAGGCGCGGCTGCTACAGTTGCTAGTGGTAGTGGTGGCTGTGGTGGTGGTGGTGGTGGCGTTGGAGATCCGCTGCAGCAGTCGCGATCCCGTGAGGCGTTTTCCGATGAACATCAACGAAGACGATCACTTGGGAATAACATGAGGACCCCCAGAAAGACATGAAAGAGGTGCCACATCTTTGCGTAATGGTACCACATTCGATCCCAAAAATCTGTTCAACTACTACCCACAAAACTTCAAAACATGTGCTGCTCTCTTGTAAGTACGGATGTGGTTCATTAAAGTACGATACCGCAAAAATGCAACTACCGTACTTAAGTGCGCCGTCGTTCGTACTTAGGAGAGCTGCAATCCTCTCTCGTCTGGTCAGTTTGGCTCTTTGCGCACAAAGCAAACCACTCGCAAGCACGAAGGTGGAGGCGAGATGCCGACCGCGAACAAGGGCGTGCTCGTCAAGTGGTGCGTTCCAGCCGTCTCTCTCTACGTTTTGGTGAAGGAGGCTGTGCATATGATGCTCCTGTGTGTGTGAACGTGTGGCTAACGGTCTTTGTGTCGTCTGTGTTTGTGTAGCGACCCCGCGACGAAGCAATACTTGCTGCATCTGAACGAGACCGCCGTGCAGGTAAAGTAACGAACGATACAGCCAAGCAGACGCTAGCTGATGGGATACAGTAGTGGTGGATATGCTGTAGATCGTTTGCTGATCTATTATGTGTGTATTGTGTGTGCTCGCGTTTGTATTTTTGCTCAGCACCGCTTTGTGATTGAAGATCTGGACGAGAACCATCTATTTATTGTGCCGGACCCGAAAGTGATCGCGTTCATCGAGAAGAAGATGGACGAGTGGAACGAGAAGAACACGTACCAGCCGCCGACCGGTTAGATCATTTCTGCTGGCTCAAGCAGTACAGCAAGCCAGCAAGACAGCAACTCAGAGTTCTCGTGTTGGCGTTGGCGGGGATAGGATGATCCCAAGTGACTCCGTGATTGTTCATGGCGACCGACTACTGCTTGGCAGGCGTGTAACCTTGCTAAATATCCACAATGACGTAGACGTCCCAGTTGCGACACTGCTCCTGGTGTTGCTGTTGCTTGTCATTCTGTGACTCTTGTTGCTGCAGCTGTGGCTGGCGATCGCTGGCTGATTGCTCGTGCTCGTGCTCCAGGATCTACAGACAGTTGACACCAATGACACGCATTAGACCACTATCTCTCTTTCTCATTGAAGACTCAGATACTCAGTTGCACACAGCTCGCCTGCATGTTGAAGTACGTGATCGCCTTCACCTCGGTGCCCTACCAGCAGAAGCAAACGCACAAGAGATCCCACCAGGTCAGCTCGGTTCAGCTCGTTACCCGGTTCTCCTTCCATTGCATAGTACCTGCGGATGCTTCTTTAAATCAAAGCGCTCGCCTCGTCCAACTACGCGGATCGTGAACGCTGATTTTGCGTCAAACGCGATGAACTCGATGGCTTTCGTGACGAACCCGTCGGTCGCGAACTGGAACAGGAACTCGTCCATGAAGTTGTACAGCAGCGAGTGCACATCGTGGCCAATAGAGAAGATAGATTGTCCAGTCAGTCAAAGCCAAGCCTTGCAGATACTCTGCTCATTATCCAGTACTGACCTTTCACATTGACAGTGATGCGATGCTCCGGGTCTATCCCTACAGTGTCGAGCTCCGTGATATAGCCAAACATGCACACCACCGCATTCGCGGACGCCTCTTGCAGTGTGTCGCCCCCTGGAAGTTTGCACCACAGCCACAGCAGATTAGAAAGGTGCCAACCAGATTGAGTCCACGGAGACGCAAAGCGCTAGAAGGATCTTGTGGGTTTGTCAAGAAGCAAACAAGAGCCTCTCTCTGTCACTTACAGGAATGGAACTGGATGTCCGCGGTGTGGTCCAGATCTGTTGAGGTGTTAGAGTGCTCATGAGTGACGGTGTGAAGGATGAAGATGGTTGATGATAATGTGAACGTACTTACACTCGTACTTGGCGAAGCGCTCAAGAGGGCTAGAAGTGCTCATCACGGTCTTGACTTCTTTATTGTCGTACGCTCTGGCCCGGTCATCCTCATGAGGAAGTCGAGCGGTGGTGTCTTGTTGTTGTTGCTGCCGGTGTAGGTGACGTGTTGACTCCTCCACCGCTGCTGCCACCACGATCTCTGCGCGCTCTTGCACTGAAGCGCCATGCACCGCATCGCCAGCAACGCACTCGCTGCCTCGCTGTCGTCTGACGCGCAGCGGAAGCGGCTTCGCGCTCTCCATGATATTTTGTGATCTGCGCGTTCTTCTTCAACTCAGAAACGTGACATCCGCGTGGGGCTTCGAATATGGAAAGAATGGAATGGGCTCCGAGGATAACGACGACCACCAGCCAACCATTAGCATGTGATAACGGCAGATCCGAGCGCACAAGAATCACATACATTCATGCAAAATACATTGTTGTTTGTTTATGAACACAGTTCTCACTTGCTCACAGACGGGTAGAACGTGCCTTTCTTCACGACAAATTCGATCGGCGGGTCGACCATTTCGTAGATCACCTGCTCCCACTGGTTTGCGCGCAGCACGACAAAGTCCGCGTGCTTGCCCACTTCGATACTCCCGTGCGTAGCCGAGCGGTCAATCGACGCGGCGGCGTTGATCGTCGCGCCGACGAGCGCTTCGTTCATCGTCATCCCGAAGAGCACGCACGCCATGTTCATCGTCATGGGCATCGACATGCAGTGCGCGTTCGGGTTGAAGTCGCTGCCGAGCGCGACTGGCACACCGGCTGAGATCATCTCGCGCGCTGGAGGGCTCGGCAGCTTGAGGATGTACTTTGTCGTCGGCAGCAGCACAGCAAAGATCGGGTCCGGCGTGTGGTTAGCCATGGCGCCAATGTCCGTAGACGTGAGCATCTCGCAGTGTGAGATCGCGTGCGCGTGGAGGTCGGAGGCCAAGGTCCCGGACTTCATCGGGTGAATCTCGTCGCCGTGGAAATTGATCTTGAGACCGGCCTTCATGCCAGCGTCCAGGATGCGACGCGTGTCGTCGTGCTCAAACACGCCCTTCTCGCAGAACACATCACTACAGAGGCACACAGGCATATGAATAGTTAGCTACCGCCATATCCATCCATAGACGACCACATATATATAAAAGAACTCACATGAACTCTGGCGAGATCGTGCCTTCCTTCATGGCCTGAGCGACAGCGGGAATCTGGTTCTGGATGATGTCCTCGGTCGCCTCCGCAGCCGTCATGCCCTCGGGCACCGAGTGGCCGCCCAGAAAGTTCGAGACGATCTCCACCGGATGCTTCGCATTGTGCAGCACGCGCAGCATCTTGAGCTCCGTCGCGGTCTCGAGGCCATAGCCGCTCTTGGCTTCGATCAGCGTCGTGCCGCTGCGCAGCATACGGTCCAGGCGCGCGTGCAGAAGCTGCGCGAGCTCCTCTTCGCTACTGGCGCGGGTCGCACGCACCGAGCAGTTGATGCCGCCACCGCTTTCGTGGACCTGTACACATAGAGATACCCGCATCAGGCATCATTCCCATATGCATCACTAAATGGTATTGATACACGACGTTACCTGCATGTAGGTCGCCCCCGCGAGCTTCATGGCGAACTCGCCGACGCGGTTGCCGGACCAGACCGGGTGCGTGTGGCCGTCGACAAAGCCCGGCAGGATGCAGAACGCCCTGCCGTCCAGCTCTTGCTCAAACGCTACAGGCTGCGGCTGCTCCGCCAGCCACTGCGCGACGTGGTCATTCGAGCCCACAGCGGCGATCTTGCCGGCGGTGTCCACGATGAGCGAGCCGCTCTCGAGGATTGCGAGCTCGTTCTGTGAAGCGCCGGCCTTGAACTTCTCGTGCGCAGCGCACACCTGCACGATCTGGCGCGCGTTGAAGATGCGCAGACGGAAGGAGCTCATGGTGACGATGGATGGATGAGGCAGAGGTGCTTGGCGTCGATGGAGGCCGGAGGATATGGATTGTGATGATGCGGATGGTCAAGAAGTGACCATTTCCGCAATGGCAAATGCTGGAAAGCTGCTCATCAGCCCTCGCTTTTGGGTAATCCTCTCCTGATAAATACTCATTTATAATCATGTACTTCAAGTGTACCTTTTTATATACGAATTTGAATTGATTAAGATTGGCGTGCGATAACAATAAACACTCTTTTATTATATGTATCTAAATATTCATTTCACAAGGTAAATTGGAGTTGTTTGAAGTTTGGTGGGGTCGTCACTATACGGTACATAGATTCCCTTAATAGAAGACCTCTGAGTGGGCTCAGACTCAGACTTTAAACGAGTTCTGATGCGGAAAGTGTACCCATGTTTGTGACTGCAAATGGATCATCGTGTACACAATTTCCTCCTCTTCGTAGACGAGAGCTCCAAACTGTGGTCGAGCAACGCGGGCATGTAGCTGCCGCACGACTTGAGCGCATCGATATCCAACGTGTCAGGATACTTGTCATACAACCACTGCACGATCTCCAGATGCTTGATGGCGGCATCGTCAACC
>JAASFI010000685.1:0-19966 GCA_023333705.1 Globisporangium viniferum | reverse complement strand
GTGCTGCTCAACAAATGGATAGAACTGCCAGAACGCGTTTTCTAATAGCTTCATCCTGGCCAATTTTCAGCCTCAAACGGCAAGTAGTGATAAAAATTTCACAAACAAGTGTGTGTCCCCATAGCATTGGCCAGCACTGTAATCGTACCTGTCTGTGCTGGACCATTAAGCTCAATTTTACGGAATAAATTCTTTGTAATTCACATTTATGAACCTATTATTAAGTAACTCTTGACCCAATTAGGTAAAAAAAGGTATAAAACTTGATCCAATTAGGTAATTTTCTCCTGGTAAACACTACTCTCATTATATTTTAGATTTGCGTTCCTCGCATATCCAAATATAAATTGAGCAATTTTATTAGCACACTTTCAAAGCAGAATGAGTGTTTTTTTGCGAGAATGAATGTAAGCAGATTTTGGCTCAGTTGCCATTTGAGATGATGCGGAGGAATGGGCATAATCAGTCGTAGACGTTATTAGGTTAAGGATTCTATTAGATCTGTTCACCCTGGCTTGTGAGGATGGTGACGAGCTCCAACACAAAACGCATGGAATGAGAATGGCGTCAATCAGCACGGATACGCTCGGGCTCGACGAGCTGCTCTCGTTCCTGGAGCAGTTCAGCGGCTCGTCGTCCCCGCCGCCGGTAGTAGATGCGCTTGTGGACGACCCTCTCGCGTGGCCCCCATCCGAGGGGCTCTCTCTTGACCGAGAATCCGCAGTTTATGCAGACGATGACGATGGTGGACAGGTGCAGCGAGCTGATGCCAGCGCAGCTCCGGAACTGACGGACGAGCGCGCTGTAGTCGAGCCTGGGACGGTGCTTCAAGAGCCGGTGTTCAGCGCTGAAGAGCGCGAGATGCTGCTCTTCATGCTGCAGGATGACGCGGCGGAAGCCGTTCAAGAGGACAGAGGTGCACCGCAATCCGGAGGTGACGAGGGAACCTCAAAGGCTGATCCGGTGGCGCCTGGGTACACGAGCAGTAGTAGTAGCAGCTCTGGTGCAAGCGCATACAGCAAGCGACCCCCCGTCGCGTCACCAGGAGGGGCTTTCGCAGCGAAGAGAAAGCCGCAGCGCGCCATCAACGAGAGTGACGATACGAGCGAAGCAGACTCGTCACAGCAACAACAACTACAACTACAGGCACAGCAGCAGCAACAGAAATCCGTGCGCAAGAAGAAAGCTCCGCGTCCCAACCGACGGCGGCGCAAGCACGAAGTCGACGAGCTGCGCGTCCAAGTGAAAGAGCTCGTAGCGAAGCTGCTTCGTCTTCGCGCGCAGGGGCAGTCGCTCTTGGCGGCAACTGCCCAGCAAGATGGAGGTCGAACCCTCCTGATAGGAGAAGGTGGAGGATATTTTGCACAGCCGAGTGTGTGGCAGAGCATCGCAGGGAACGAGCGCGAGGCAGTGCGCACAGCGATGGTGGAGAACATGCGCCTGCGCATACTCTACGAGAGTCAACTACAGGTCCTGCAGCGCCTCGAGTCCATGCATCGCGGCCAATTTGAGTTTGCGGTACGTGATGCTGATCACCTGGTTCGAGCACACCATGCTGGGCCAACTTGGCCTAACAAATGTTGCTTGGTTGTGGATGGTATTGTGTTACACTCTACAGGGATTCGACATGCCTCAGCAGTACTCCAGTCCGCTCAGCAAGCGGCTGCGAAATGATCCTTTCGACGACGATTTCGCGATCTTCGCGTCCCTCGGTCGGGATTTCGATGCCCAGTATGAAGGGATCGACATCATCCTCGACGCCGCGGGTATGCTGCACTTTGACGGCGAGATGAAGTCCGAGTTGCGGCCGAAGAAGGACCTTCAGGGCAAGTTGTTCATGGAGAGCATGCACTCGCGGGTGATTCCGCAGGACATGTTTGTCATGGACCGCGCGATCCACGAGACGAACAAAGACCCACGATTGCACAACCTCCACAAATCCTTCGAGGTACGTGTTTCATGGACGCCTAGAGTACTGTTTATTAGATACACTTGAGTTTCTCGGTGGTGATATCTTTAACCTTGTGACACAACCATTTGCTTCAATATGGCTAGGTCCGACCCGACTCCGACATGGTCTCGTTCATGAAAGTCGTGGATATCATCCGGCTCCCACACGCCGAGGCGACGCTCACAGTGCGGATGGCAGTCAAACGGTTCGTGTTTGCGCACCGCGTGGTCGGCATCTGGGACGGCGTGATCGAGGTCACCGGCTGCGTCTCGATGCGGCTCTGTGAGAAAGGCTGGAACATGCTGCGTCCGCCGTACGCGCTGCCAGCCAACCACCGAGGAGGGCCGCTGTCGATCGAGCAGTCCTGCGTGCGCTATTTCCCGGTAGACGCCTCGATTTCGTGCGAGCAGGACCTCGCGGTGGGCACCGTAAACCGCATCCTCGTCGAGTCGTACCAGCGCCACCTGGAGTTTATGCACCAGATCACAGAGGACATCCTCACGAACGATTTCGACAAGCTCTCGCTGGCATAATACCAACGCGACACCGAGAATAATAATCATAAAGAAGTTTTGCTACTACTCAATAGGCACTCTCCATGGATATTATGATGCCAGCCAAGGACAGTGCTCTTTGAGGTAGCGTGTCTCTAATAGGATTGGATTCTCACACGCTCGCGTGCTGGAGGAATCAACAGAGAAGTGCGGCAGTAAACTCCCGATATGTGGGGTGCCGAAAAAGAAAGATCAACAGGCAACTGGTTGGATAGCCTAAGACGTCCATTTTCAGTCTGAGGAACAGACCGTTTGTGGTACAGAAGTGCCCCAAACGCCGCTGGATATTCTTCTCGCTGCTGCTGATGATCGCATACGATTCTGTTGGAGTAATCCCCCATTTCGGATGACGCCTGGAGCTCGTGGCGTCCTGCCATCATCATCTGGATGATGTTGACACCCTCCACAGGCATAATCCTCCGTACGTCGAGCGTATTCCGGTGTACATAGTGTACGCCAATGGCGGTGCAGTACCACTCTCGCTTGGTGACGATTATGAACTGCTGCTCGAAACTGTCTCAAGGGAAGGTGGGGGCGGAACGGGTACAGTGCACGAGCGTATATACTTTCATGTATACGCTCACGAGTGTCTCCAAGGCGTGACGTCAGTTGAGAATCATGTCGAGTCCAGGACCATGTGTTGTAAACAGTATAAGCCATCACCCCTGCTGTTGCTGCCAGACGTTGAATGGATGGATGGATGCCTGGACCTACTTTGACTTTTGCGACCCGTGAGAGAAAGGAAGAGAGAGTAGGTCGGCTCTTGTTCATTTCCAAATCCGATACGCGCCACGCCAGAACGCTAGCTACAACAGCAACTCTGGGCAATGACTCAGCCATCGGAGGACTCTAGCGAACTAGGCTCAGATTCTCAAACCCCTTCTGGTGCGATGCTTATGGACGAGAGCGGCGAGTTCCTCTTTGAGCTCGACAGTTACCTGCAGTGTGTGCGCGACTTCGAGCTCAACCCAGCAGCGACAGTAGCCTTAGCCGTGCCTGTTGGCTTTGATCAGAGTACTCCGGTTGCTGCAAGGACACCCGGTGATGACGATGGGAAGCTTGGTGACCAAAGAAGAGGCCAAGTCGACTACCGCCATCATCGCCAGCACCAACAGCAGCACCAACAGCAGCAGAAAAATCAAGAAGAGATCGTGGTGACGAGCAATGTGGCGATGTTTGACGCTCCAAACCTGGATACAAGCGGCGTCGTCTTTCGTCAAGCATCTCCAGTCATGTACAGCAACCAGAGCCACCTAGACCTCCACCAGCCAAGAGCCAGCACTTCCTTCGGCACTTGGTCGCACACCGAGTCTGGGGAATCTAGGTATTCTCAGAGAACCAGTGGGCAAGATGCCGCAGCTTCAATACAACAGGGAAACCAAGAAGAAAAAGTGCGATACGTTACGACTCCAGATGTACCAAAGAAGCAGAACCAGAACCGATCCCGAAAGCGTCAGCGACACGAGCTCGAGCAACTCCGAGCGAGCGTCCAGGGGTTGCAAATCCAACTGGAGACGCTGCTCGATGGCGGTGCTCCTGACAGTGTTTCCGGACTTTCGAGGAAGCAGGAGCGACTACACTTCTTGGACGAAGCCCTGGCGTGGAAACGCACGGCCTCGATAGAGAAGCAACAGTCGGAGCACGCGATGATCGAAAACATGAAGCTGCGCGCGCTCGTAGAGGAAAATCTCGTGCTCTGCGAGAAATTCCGAGCGACTTGCTCCCAGGATGGAATATCGATGGTGCCGGTAAGTTGCGAAATTGTATTGCTCCAGGCTAATCATTCCTCTATCGGAGTTAGTATCTTCTCTCTCTAACATAGTTTGTGTACTTTATACTTGCAGCGGGAACTAGGCTCGAGTTTCGCCGATGCTGATGCAGAATTGGAAAGTTCAGCGGTGCTGCCGGACTCGGACGTCTTCGCCTCGCTTCGTGATGGCCTGGACGCCCAGTACCAACTCGTCAACACCGTTTGGGACGAATGCGACTTCACCAACTCCAACGTGGAGTCCAAGCTGCCGAACAAGCTACATAGTGACGGCGAGGGAAATTTCTTCTTGGAGCATAGGCAGTCGCACATTTTCCCATTCTGCACAGATGCAGTGAGTCGAACCGCGTGGTCGCTCACGAAAGGAGGGTATCTAAGCCCACGCAACGGCGGACTCAAGGTACGGAAGCTGCTGGCTACTGATGCTGCGACTAGAGTCTGTGTCAAAGCTGATGATCGTCCGATTTTTGTTGTTGTCTTCTGATGTCTTTCTAGGTTTGGAGGTTCATGGGCAACACGCTGTATGCCACGATTAACGACACAGTCTCGCTCGAGAATGCGCCGGACTCGACAATCAAAGTGTGGATCGCTCTGAAGCGCTTCTTTGAAGACCACCGGATCGTCATCGTCTGGCGAACGAAACTCGAGGTCGAGCACAGTTCCAGTACCCGCATCATGCTGAGCGAAACCGGCTGGAATACCACGCGAAGCCTCACGAACTCTGGTTCGAAAAGCAGCTTGAAGGCGACGCCATGCATCTCGCAGATGTGCATTCGAGTCACGCCAGAGCAGAATTCCGGGATTCTCAAAGAGGAGGACCTCTCAGAAGACTCTCTGACAGCGAGAGTCGTCAACAAGTACCACAAGAACATGGACATGCTCAACCAAGAAGCCGAGAACATTCTCGTAGACGAGGCGCTTGCTAGCCGTAGTTCGAGGAGAGGCAACCGAAAATCGGAGACTGCTCCCTAGGGGTGCAGATGACCTCTGGCAGATTCGAGCAGGTAGGTTGATGCAAGGAGGAATATCTACTAGGTAGCAATATTATAAACAAGCTGTAACCGTTCGAAATCCTCTCGCTCGTTTATTCACTATTCACTAGTGCAAGTACATATTCTCAAGCGATTTTTTGGAGGATTGATTGTTTTTGGTCGAAATTGGAGCGAGTATATACATCAATATGGTATACTCCAACACTTTTCGCTGGTCATCGGACGTCGACGTCCGACGTCCGTGATTTTGACTCCGCTGCGCCTGTCTCCAGTCGCGGCCTTGGGAAAGCGGGAGGGACCAATCGTTTGCTCAATCGACGCAGATTACTCTCGAGTAACTCCTCGAAGTTCCTGTATCCATCTCACCACTCGATCGTCGTCATCATCACTACTTTGGCGTATTCATCAGTTAGTCGATGGCGACAACAATGTCGAATCAATCAGCGAGAGAGAGAACGAAAGCTGTCTCAGCTTTATGGAGCTCAGGTCGGCGTGAACGCACTGCATCATATGTATATGTTGTCAAGGCATCGCGCGCGTTGAATAGAGATGATGATGACGATTCACATGAGTGGAACAAAATCCACTATGCGCTCGTTCGTGAACGGTCGGTCCCACGCACCCGTCCTCTACCATATAGCAATCTGTTTGTAAATCGAACGCGTCATTCAGAGTTCATTTCGCAAGAAGCCAAGTGAGCAGAACATCCGTGCGCCAGTAAACCAACACGCTCTTCCGCCATCCTACCCCAGACCCCTGGTATCATGGACCAAGCAGAACCGTCAAGACAGCTAAGCTCTCACGTGTCTCCCTGTGCGACGATGTTGAAAGACAACCACGAATTCTTCTTCGAGCTCGACTGTTTCCTGCAGTGCGTCAACGAATACGATTTCGACAGCAAAGGCTTTGATCCGAGGGTGGCTGCTACTTCTGCTGCTTCTGGTGGATACCTGAATGCAGGGAGTGGAGAATTGAGCGATGAGACGCTTCGCGACGAAGAGGTATCGGAGGTTCTACTGTCTGGTGGCGGCGTCGGGATGCTGGGAGCTTCCAGCATCAGCACAAGCGAGTTCACTCAGCAACCTGGTCCAGCGATGAGCGAGCACTACCTTGGCAACTCGGGTGATGACTTTGGTATGTGGCAGCACCACCTGAACATCGATGAACCCATGGCCACCTCAAATCATCAACTACAGCCGGAAGACATCTCATTCGGAGTACCAACGCAGCCAGGGACCAAACAAGCGTACCAAGCGATCATTCCAGCCCCTGAGGTACCAAAGCCGAAAAACCAGAACCTGTCCAGAAAGCGGCAGCGTGAAGAGCTGGCGCATCTCCGCGTCACTGTGCAGGAGCTCCAGCTCCAGCTGGAGACGCTGCTCAGTCGTGATGCGTCGGAAGGAGTTGAGGATCATACTACTGCTGACCGATCCAGTCAGAGGAAGAAGAAAAAGCTGCTGGCTTTGTTAGCCCAGACACTGGCTTGGAAGCGCGCCGCGTCGGATGAGAAGATGCAGTCGGAGCAAGCAGCGGCGCAGAACATGAGACTACGAGCGCTCGTTGACGGAAACCTCCAGATCTGCAAGAATCTAAGAGAGGCATGCTCCAAGAGCGGCGTTTCAAGAGTGCCGGTGAGTTTTTGGAGGGTATTAGGTTCACTGCAATTGTCCATTTGCCCAAGTATTCTAGAAGAGGTTACTGATTTGTCGTGTGCTGTAGTATGGAGGTTTCAAGTACGACCGTGTGGCCATGAAGAAGCCTACGGCTTTCAACACAGTGTCGGATCCAGCGGTCTTCGCTTCTCTCCGTGAAGGTTTGGACGCCAAGTTCCAGCAGGTCGGCGCGGTCTGGGCCGCGTGCGACTTCAACAGTTGCAGCATCGAAGTGAAAGGACCCGTCCGACTGCGAAGCGATGCCGACGGGGGCGTCTACTTGGAGCACACACAGTCGCATGTGTTCCCGTTCACAGCAGACTTAGTGGGTCGGTCGATCTGGAAGCTCATGAAGAGCAGATTGCTCACTTCGACGATGGGTGAACTCAAGGTGAGCGTCTGGTGATGGACCAGCGTTGTTGATGATCCTAACACATCCATTGTTTGTACGACCGAAACTTGTAGGTGTGTCGGGTCATGGGGAACACGCTGTACGCTACTTTCGCCGATACGATCCCAATTTCCAGCTCAAAATCGTCGAGTATCAAGGTGTGGATCGCTCTGAAGCGATTCGTTGACACCCACCAAGTCGTCATGGTATTCCACGGTTTGGTGGAGATAGAGCACTCCGAGCGTGTCATCCAGGTGACCGAGAGCGGCTGGAACGTGGTGCAGAGTATCGTCAGGGTCGACGTGAACAAGAAGAAGCAGAGCGGTCTCAACATTGCGCCATGCGCCTCACAGACTTCCATTTGCTCCTCCCCCGGACAGAATTGCGAAGTAGGAGAAGACGAGTTTGCGGACGGTTCACCGACAGCTACTGTGCTCAACCAGTTTCACGACAACATGGGGCTGCTGAACCAAACGATCGAGAATTTCCTCCTGGACGAGTCACTTGCGAGCCGTAGTGGTGGTGGTAGTGCTGGCAGATGTGATGATTTCCCAACTAGGTTGACTAGGTACGATGAAAAGTCCGAGACCGTGGCCTAAGTGGCTCAGCAAACACTACATAGTGGTTCGGAGTAGGTAGATATCCTACACTTTGGTCGACAGGGTGGTGATATCGAAGCTACTCCGAAGCGTACAATGAATCAAGTCAGTGCACCCGTCAGTCAGTCAAGCCAGCTCGTTTGCACCAACTCCTTCTTGCGCGAACTGCACACCGCATTTGAAGTGCTGCATCACCTGCCATGATTTCACCTGATCACCGGGGCAAATCGTATTGTAGTCGACCTTCGATCTGCTGCGACCATCTGCCGACCAAACTATCGAATGTCAAGGGGGATTCTTTTTGATTCAAGTCCACCGGATCGCCAGTGTCTGGCAATTCTCAGAGTGGGAATCGAAGTGTCCAAACGCTGGTTGGAAGTAATAGTTGGAGCGTCTCGCGAAGTGTGGCTGACTTCTGGATAGAAAGAACCCTGAAGGTTGCGCCATACAACTCGCAGACATGTTATCAAGCGACTCCGGGGCCGAAGTCTTGGATCCCGAAAGACGAACACTTTCAGCCGACTCGCCGACTGCGAAGGTTTTCAATCAGTGCTTGAAGAGCATGAACATGCTCAACCAGCAAGTCGAAAAACACAGTCTCCTAGACAAGTATACATATTTTGTGAGCTTCAGTGGCGCTTCAAGTAGACAACCCCCAAAGCCAAAGCTCGCGTTGCCTGAGTGGAGTTTGCTTTCGACACACACGTACTTCTTCGTACAAGAAGTACTGTAGATGTATAGCAGTCACTCGTTGAGTGGGATTTACTTCCGTACATCTAATCTGCGATAGGCGCAATCCTGACCTGTCGAAGAATGAAGTTGCTTGTTCCTGGTCTTCACGTCGAAAGAAGTCAAACTGGTGTTGACTGGTGCTGTAGGGAGTCTCTTATGAGCCTGCGCTTCCAGCCCTTTACGCTTCTTTCTCACGCTACAGAATTAACCTAGATAGGTATTACGTACAGGCTGGTCCTCCATTGAACCATCTTTGCAGGAGACCCAGTGATGCACAAACCCCTATTAGATTGGGATGCAGCCTTTAGCTGGATACTATCAGTGGGTGGACTGAAGGATAAGCTCCAGTCGAGCACTGACTTTACTCCAATAATGTGCTCCGTCACTATTGGCGTAATCGTCACGACAAGGCGTATACATGTATATACCACACGACAACTCTTTCCAAGGGAATTGTCTCACCCGAGTCATCATCCATCCATAATAGTGGCCTTATAAACCTCCTGAATATGCCACGGCTCGTGCGTGCAAGCGAGAGTAATCACTCCGCGCGCATTGCGTGTCGTCACAGAAACATCCACTCAATTGGCGGCTCTGCTCGGTGTTGGCGAGGGATCAGCGGAGTGCGGCGGATGGTTCTCCAGCTTCATTTCGGAACAAGCCACGAACGAGTCACTAAACGAGCACAACGCCAACCGCACCTGCGTATAACGCACCGCAATCTGTAGCCACCATCCATCCGCATGACTCAGGCGGGTGCCGCACGTTCGCTGAGCACGAGCTCGCTGGTGGCTCCTGTCGGCGCACATCTGAGGACGGACGACCGCCAGTTCGTCTTTGATCTCGACGTTTTCCAGCACTGCGTCCGAGCGTTTGGTTCAAAAGACGTGGCTGGCGATGCGCAGAGTGGTAGCGATGAGGACGAGACGCAGCTTCGGGACGCAGAGGTACCGGAGGATCCTTTCGTCGGTGGGGGCGTGGAGATGCTCGACCTCTCCTGCTTCGACGCAGTAGATCTCTTCAAGCGACACAGTCCAGCAGTGCGAGCGGAGTTCAACGACAACGCCCTTGAAGTTGTGACACCACAAAGGCATCAGTTGTACTCGGAGACTCGCTCTGATCAACCACCGAAGCTATCCAAGAGCGAGTTCGTAAGTCCACTACCAAAGAAGAAGAAACAAAACCAGAACCAGTCCAGAAAGCGTCAGCGAGAGGAGCTAACGCACCTCCGAGCCAGCGCGCAAGAGCTACAAAGCCAGCTGAACGCGCTGCTCAATGGCGATCCTTCATCCGAGTCTACTACATCAGCGAATACAAGCGACGAGACCTGCACTTCGAGCCAAAGGGATACTCGACAGCTCTTCGTACTCCAAGTGCTGGTGTGGAAACGCGCTGTGACCACCGAGAAGCAGCAAGTGGAGCACGCAGCGGCGGAAAACATGAAGCTTCGAGCGCTCATTGATGAAGCCACACTGGTCTGCAAGAACCTGAGAGAGGTGTGCTTCAAGCGCAGTGCGCCACAGATGCCGGTGAGTTTTGGCAAAGAAAGGTGTCTCATGATATCGAGATCAACTGAAATATTCTGGATGGTGCTCCTAACTTGTCGACTGCTGTTTGTCATGCGCTTTAGTATGGAGATTTCCAGTACGACCGCGCTGCTGTGAAGAAGCCAACGGCATTCAACACAGTGTCGGATTCAGCGATCTTTGCCTCACTCCGCGAAGGTCTGGACGTCCAGTTCCAGCGGGTCGGCGCTGTCTGGGACGAGTGCGGCTTCAGCAACTCTCTCCTGGAGCGTCGAGAAGAGAGGAACCTCCGAAGCGATAAAGACGGGAAGTTCTACCTGGAGCGCACGAAATCGCGCATTTCTCCGTTCACTCCCCACGCGATGAGCGGCGCCGTGTGGAAGCTCATGAAGAGCGGGTTGTTCACACCCACCAATGGCGAACTGAAGGTGAGTCTGGGACTAATATTGTGGATATATGCGCTTGTGAGTGAGACCAAGGGTTCGGATGAAACTAACTGGAGCCTTTGCTGTATCTCCGGCAACCTGTAGATGTGTCGAGTCTTGGGCAACACGCTGTACGCCACCTTAGAAGACACCATCTCGCTTCCCAACTCGCAGGACGCGTCGATCAAAGTGTGGGCCTCGATGAAACGATTCATCGAAGACCACCGGGTCGTCACGGTGTTTCAGATTCTCGTGGAGATCGAGTACTCGGATCGGGTTGTCCAGATCACAGAGAATGGCTGGAACGTGGTACAGAGTGTCGTCACGGTCGATGAGAAGAGTAAGAGGAAACGCAACCAGTGCGGTCTCCGCATGGCGCCAAGCGTCTCGCAGCTGTGCATCCGATCCACGCCTGGGCTAAATTGTGAAGCAGGGGAGAACGAGCTCGTGGACGGTTCCTTGACAGCGATGGTGCTTAACCAGTTCCACGACAACATGGGGATGCTGGACCAGACGATCGAGAACTTCCTCCTGGACGAGTCGCTCGCGAGAAGCAGTCGTGGTGGTGCTGACAACAGTACTGGCATTGGCTGCCGTGGCGGCGATTCGAGTGGCTCAGTCAGGTTCAGTGACTCGCCGTCAGGAGCAGCAGTGTGAGTGACTAGGGCGGGGGAAAATAATAGCAAGCAGTGTTCCACCTTGCTTTGCGCTTTGCGCGTACAGTAGTTCCAGGTTAAACCAGCAGTAACTAGCATTCACGTCAGTACATACGTACGTACAGTACGTAGTATCAGATCAAAGCCCACAAGTTGTTGTTCCTATTGCAACCCTAGGTTTCAATGATGACGTGGAATGCCTCTCTGGCTCATGAATCAACATGGTCAACCATCAAACCTTTGTTCAAACAAAGTCAACCATCACATCTTTGTTCAAACAAAGGTTTGAAAACAGTGCAGAAGTATCCGGATATTCAGTTCGCATCTGCTTCGACCATGTGCCAGGCCACCAACGGCGAGGAACAAGTTCAAAGCAATATGTAGGTCAGTTTGACTGCGAATTGACACGCACTCGTTTCGACAACGCAGCTCGTATCGGGTAGCCGCAGGAAAAACACTCGTTCACGGTTGTTTTTTCTGGTGTATAATCATCGGGGATGATGACCTCCTCTGAAATGTGTACTTGGCATAATCCGTTCTGGCCAAGCATAATCATCGGGTATACATGCAGTATCCGTTCGCGGAATTGTCGCAGCAGGCGACTGATCGCTGGATCAATCGCCTCTAGCTCGCTTGGAATGACGCTACAGCTGGACGTGAGCGCCAATCGAGATAGGGACCTGATGATGGTGGACTCTCTCGCTGAGAAAGCAATCAACAACCCTGCGATCCACCAGCTGTTCAATGATCCATCCCCCATGCATTCGCACTCTGCTGTGCTGTGTTCCATGTCTGAGTTGTGCGTCCAGTAGGAAGCCAGAGTGCGAGAGGTGCGTTGCGACTCTTGTTCATTTCGGAAAAGAGCAGGAAGCACCCAAACCAGAGAGACGTGGGTGAATCGAATCGACCATGACCCACACACACGCAGGCTTTCCTATCAGCAGTGCGTTGATGGTGGACAGCGAGCTCTTTTTCGAGCTCGACAGCTTCCAGCAGTGCGTCGCCGAGTTCGAGCTCGACTCGATGACCTTGGTTGATGGGACTGTCTCTGCTGCTGCTGCTGGAGAGTTTGGCTACGCGAGTGCTGGTGCAAATGGCGGCATGGAGAGGGACGATCCGCCCAGCATCAGCACCACAACTGATCAGAACCAGCGGCATGACCCAGCAATGTGCGATCAGTATGACGCATGCAACCACCACGCAGCCACTCCACAAGATCAGCATTTGACTCGGCCGACGAAACGATCAAAGACCGAAGATGCAGCCAAAGAGCAAGCGGTTGGTCCGACCTCCAAGATCCCAAAGAAGCGCAACCAGAACCGATCGAGAAAGCGTCAGCGAGAAGAGCTCGAGCAGCTCCGAACCAGTGTGAAGGGGCTCCAGATCCAGCTGGAGACGCTACTGAATGGGGGCGCCATCGTCGCTGCAAATGGTGGTATCGGTAACTCCCATCAGAAACGAGACCTGCAGCTCTTCGTGCGCCAAGCGCTCGCGTGGAAACGCGCGGCGTTGGCAGAGAAGCTGCAGTCGGAGTACGCAGTGGTGGAGAATGCGAAGCTCCGGGCGCTCATCGAAGAGATCGCACTGGTCAGCAAGACCTTCGGAGAGGCGTGTTCGAAGAGCTGCATTACCTCCACACCGGTACGTTGCGCTCTATGTCTTGATTCTCTACATAGCATTTTGAAACCAAGTACTAAGTCTCTCCAATGTGTGCGTCATTTGTCATTAGCATGTCGCCTCAATATTCACCCTGTCGAGACCCCCGGCCTGCCGCGCACTCTCCGACACCGTCAGGTTTGACGCACTCGGCCAGAACTTGGACGTCCAGTACGAGCGCATGCACTCTGTTTGGGACGAATGCAACCTCACAAGTTCAAGCGCAGAGACCAAACAGCTAAACCAGCTGAAACGCGATGGCAACCAGTTCTACTTTGAGCATTCCAAGTCGCACATCCACCCTTTCTCGCCCGAGGCTGTGAGCCGAACGATATGGAAGATCACGAAAGGAGGCTTGTTCACGCCCAACAACGGCGAACTGAAGGTGCGCGAGTCTTCAGAGCTTGGGATGAACACTGTCGGTGTGAATGTGTGAATCTTGATTCTAACGAACTCTGTTTTCGTATATACCCTGTAGATTCGCAGAGTCATGGGGGATACTCTGTTTGCAACTCTGGTCGACAGAATCCCGCTCTCTGACACCCAAGAAGAAGAGGCGACCGTCAGGGTCTGGGTCACTCTCAAGCGCTTCACTGACGACCACCAGATCGCATTGGCGTGGCAGGCAGAGGTGGAGATCGAGCACACCCGCTCGCGCGTCCGACTCTTGGAAAGCGGCTGGCACGTCATGCGAAGCCTCCACCAGGCCCACGGGGAGAAGAGCAACGGTCTGTCCACCAAGGCGCCATGCATCTCGCAAACATGTATTCGTGCTACCCCATACAAGAATTGTGCGATCCGAGAAGATGAGCTGGCGATTGGGTCCGTGACAGCGAACGTCCTGAGCCAGTACTATCAAAACATGAGCATGCTCAACCAGGCGATCGAGAACCTCCTCCTCGACGAGTCCCTCGCATGAGAAACGATGATTCTGCGAGGTTAGACCTACGGTAAAGTAGCAAACGTAGGGCAACAAGAGCTTGGCACGACGACCAGTTCTTGGTATCTGGCCCTGCGTAGATATATAGATCCAGAGATGCATGAAATGATGAACTGGGAGTTTTCGGATCAAGAGTTGAGAGGAAAGCGGCTTTTCAGGCTCATGGTGGAGGTTCATGTGACGAGAAGCCCGGTCTTCGAATCACCCCAGTTGAACTGACCGCGGTTCAAGACAAACCAGCCAATCAGGTCCGACGCGATCATTGGTGGCTGGCGCGATTCCACGTGAAGTGAACAACCTCCGATCTCTTTAGCTCACTTAGTAGCCATTCTGCATTTTGCCTTCCCTTCGTAGCAAATCTTAAACCCACCACGCCACCCTCTGGCAGCGGAGGCGCTGGTAATGAATGCTACTCCTCTGGTCGTCCCCAGAGTGCCTCCCTCCCCCACGAAGGTGATGAAAAATTAATAGACGAATTGAATGCAAAGATGAAACCAAGCTCCGTGAAGTGCAACAACGCAAAGAGTCCTCGTTGGTCGCTGGGTTCCAAGCGTTGATTCAGCCAGGCACGCTCCAACCGATAATTTCTGCGCTGCGAAGCGTACAGATCGCCAATAACTAAAAGCCTTCGCAGATGTCGCCTCGCGGGATACCTGGCAGGATCAAAGGGTCGTGTCGAAGGCTCAGTAGATTATTCAATGGCCAGCGCTATTGTTGATTGATGAACTAATCTACCTCGTTCGACCAGCTCTCGCTCGCGCGTATATGCTGGCGTAATACCAACATTTCTATCAGTCAGGTTAGCCACGCTTGTGATGACGCCGCATGTCCCTTGGAGTGGATTTTTTCCCGCGAAATTCCAGGCACACCTGGGGAGCCACAGAACCCAAGGCGGATGAGTGCTTCCTCGCCACTTGCCACCACACACACACACATTCGCGAGCCTCCTATCGAGACTGAATGTGCCAAAAATGTATCGTAAAGCGTCTGACCGTTTGACACTCGCTGACCAACAAATCCTAGGGTACAGGATGGGAGAGAGATTTTTTCCACACCATGAATGGGCTCAGAGTGCGCGCGCCTGTCTCCAGTATTCTTTTTGTAGTTGTGAGGAACAGAGTATATTGCTGGCTTTGCATTTCTTCCGTCTGCAACCCATGCGGTTGACGGGCTGGGCCAGTCAGAGTCTCCAGTATTCTTGGGATCCACATTCGCTTCCCCCATCCATACCCATAGGTGGAGCCACCCCAGGAACTCCTTTGCAGGCATAGTCTAGTGTGCAAGGCTGATAACCTTCTCCCATGCATTATTGTAATGTTGATCAAACCCAGTGAGTGAATGGCGAGCGAGTTCTTCACAGTATCGGCCACACAGCAGCCAAGGACACTCTCAAGCCCCCTTACGAAACGGAGAGCCCGCTGTATCAGAAGGCGAAGCGACGCGGATTTTGTGAACTCGCCTCACAAAATGCCGCACGGTTGTCGTAGTGGGCGACCAACACAATGAAGTGCGCAATAATATTACTAACCGTGAGATAAACTTTGCGGGATGCATCAGACTCAAACGCGATTCTTCTTATCCAGGACTGCCAACCTGAAGAATAACTTCTCTATGTGCATGTCAACTACAGACATGAGAAGCATGTATCACTGCATCGAGAGAGCGTGGGATGATTGGCGACTGTTGATTGATTGTGCCCTAGCACCCCGATCCCTAATCGTCAGCACTGCCATCATCAGCTTTTCGTGGCGTATTCCAGTCAAAATACTACGAATTAATGCAAGCGCACGAACTATTTCTTCTCAGAAGTTGCAGGGATTCCAGATGCCATTCAGCACAGCCAGCCAGAGCGACGTTTTACTATTAATACAGTATTACAATAACTGGTAGTGACAACTGGAGACGGTATCACCTATGCGCAGATGCGGCAGGTAGGTGGATTGCGCGAGAGTGTCACGAGAGCGTGATTGGTGCGCTGTCAAATCCTACCTACGGCCGCGTCGTCCGCCTCAAGCGACGAAGAGCTACTTGGTGATCTGGGGATGACGATGGCCGAGCGATCGAGTGACTGGAGCTTCTCACTTCCGAAGCCAAGTAGGACTCAAGAGTCACCTTCCACCTTTGCTGCCTACGTTGTCAAGCACCACACCACAACGAGTACACACACACGAAGCCATGACCCAAGCGAACACCTCCCGGCAACAAAGCTCGGATACCCAGATGTCGTCCGGCACTCCGTGGATCGAAGAACAACGCAGCGAGTTCTGCTTGGAGCTCGACAACTTCCTCCAGTGGGTGACCGACTTCGACCGCGAATCGAAACGATTCGACTCTTCAAGTTTAGCTGCCACTGCTCTAGTAGCTGGTGCTTCTGCTGCCGATGATAGTGGGGAACTCGTCGGTGTAAAGAGAGACGGAGACGAGACACTGCTTGATGAAGATGTGTCGGAGATTCTACTGAACGACAATATCAAAAGCTCTCGCTTCGATGCAATGAGCCTCAACGAGCAGCAAGACTCACCAGTGCGCGCTCGGAACTTCCGCAAGCTGCACAGCCTAGACGAGGACTTTGCACTGCGGTCTCCTGTCGACGTAAGCCAATCAATGAACCCATCCAATCTCGACGAGTGCGACTCTGCTCACACATCTTCACGCCCACAGCCCAGAGAAGAAGACGACGAGATGGCCTCCTCCCCGACGGCCACCGAAGAGCCAAAGAAAAGAAACCAGAACCTCTCGAGAAAGCGCCAGCGAGAAGAAATCGAGCACCTCCGAGTCTGTGTGAAGGAGCTCCAGAGCCAACTGGAGACACTGCTCACTGGTGATGTTGATGCTGCCTCTGATGGCGATGTCTCCTACCAGTCCGTGCTGAAGAAGAAAGAACGAGATGTATTCTTGCAGGGGACGCTCGCTTGGAAACGCGCAGCCGCCAGTGAGAAGCAGCAGTCGGAGCTAGCGGCCGTCGAGAACCTGAAGCTGCGCACGCGCATCAATGAAAACCTGCTCGTCTGCAAGAACTTGAGAGAGACCTGTACCAAGTGCCGCTTCACCCCATTACCGGTAAGTACAAGTCAGAGGCTCGCAACCTACTATTATGGAGTCCTTTAGTTGTCTCACGTCTCTGTTTTTGTTTTCTTGTGTGTTGTTTAGCATGGGGGCTCGACATTTGGTCACGTGTCGTTGAACCAGCCTCTTATCAACAGTGCATTATCAGACTCGGCAACCTTTGACGCGCTTCAGCAGGGCTTAGACGCCCAGTACAAGCATCTCAGCGCAATCTGGGGCGAGTGCAACTTCAAGAACACCAACGTGGAGATCAAGCAGCCGAACTGGATGCGAAGCGAGGGCGACCACTTCTTCTTGGAACACACAAAATCGCACATGTTCCCATTCACGCCGGACGTCGTGACCCAAGCGACCTGGCAGCTCATCCAGGGAGGACTGCTCACGCCGACGAACGGTGAACTCAAGGTACGAACGAGTTTGAGCTATGTGTATCGGTCTCAGGTCCTAGGCAGACTAGGCTAACTTAGCTCTTTGCTTTTGTTGTGGCGATAGATTCGCCGAGTCATGGGGAACACCATGTACGCCACTGTGACCGACAAGATCCCGCTCCCGGATGCCCAGGACTCGACGGTGAAGGTGTAGATCGCGCTCAAGCGGTTCATCGAGGACCGCCAGGTCGTGATTGTGTGGCGAGGGGTGGTGGAGATCGAGCACTCGAAGAAAATCCGCATGGCCGAGCGAGGCTGGAACGTGGTGCGGAGTATCCCGAACACTATGGAGGCGAACCAACGCGGACTGACCACCGCGCCGTGTGTCTCGCAGATGTGTATCCGCGCGACCCCGGAAACGAACTGCGCCGCGAGAGAGGACGAGCTGGACGCCGGCTCGCTCATAGCAAGGGTCATGAGCCAGTACTACCAGAACATGAGCATGCTCGACCAGACAATCGAGAACCTGCTCATGGACGAGTCGCTCACAAGCGGCGGCGGCGGGTGCGGTGGTCTCGGTGGAAGCAGTTCTACAAGCAGGACTACATTGCGGCGATGGAACATCAGAGCTTGATGGGGACTGTAGAAGTACGTGATGTTGGCTATTGACAGTACGTTAATATCCGACAAAACTCTACAGCCGCTGTGCCTTCGGTTTGTTGGCACTTGCGTGAGTATAGAACTGGTTGACTCTCCACACACACACGTGGCAATAAGCATACTGTAGTAGCGACTGGAGATGAAGCTCACTCGGGTTTCAAAGTGCTCATCCCCGGGTTTGAAAATCAACTGTCGATGACAAACCCGCACGCAGCTCAGTCGTCCTGCAGTACATCTGTAGATGCACCCAATGGCCTTGGTAATCCTCAAGATCACTCGAATTCTTCGGACTGCACTGTCATAATCACCACTCTTTGGCGTATACATGACAGGTCTTGATAATGCCAACGCCTAAGTTGTCCCAGCTGATCCTCCGGTCGGAATAAACTTTTTGTATACGCCAAGTATCTCGTGGCCCTTGCGAAATGGTTGCGAGAGCGTCCGTGTTTTGCTGAGGAGAACATCCATTTCATGTAGAGCCTGTCGCGCGCTATGAGTGAGCATGCTACTTTGAGATTGAAGAAGACGTGGGCATTGTTCATTTCGAAAGAAGTCACGAAATCTGCAACCCTGTGCAGCGTCAAGCGTGAGCCCGCGTTTCCCGTCGCTCGCTTTGTACCAGCGCCATGACCCAAGCAGATGGCTCCGATCAGCTACGCGCAGACTCCCAGTCGCCGTTCCCCAGTTCTTCGATGGTGGAAGCCAACCACGACTTTCTCTTCGAGCTCGACAGTTTCCTTCAGTGCGTGAATGAGTTCGATCACGGCAGAAAACGGTTTGCTTCTGCTGGTGATGGTGGCAGTAGCAGCGGACTATTCAGCCCAACGAGCGGACGACACGGGGAACATACGCTTCGCAACGATGATGCACCCGAGCCGCCGCCTACCGGTTCAAACTTCTGGCCGCTGGACGCTTCCAGTTTCAGCACCGCTGAACTCTGTCAACAACAGCATGACCCAATGGTGTATGGTCCGCGCGATGCCAGGAATCACTATTCTGCCATTGGCCTGCCGCACAAGAAGGCAGCTGACAAACCGACACCACATCCGCAGACTGAGTCCGAAATCAGTCCTACTCATCTCCCTGAGCAGCCAGAGAAGAAGCGAGAAGAACACGCGGCGATCCCAACGGCGACGTTGCCGAAGAAGAGAAACCAGAACGAATCGAGAAAACGCCAGCGAGAAGAGATCGAGCTCCTTCGAGCCAGTGCCCAGAAGCTTCAACACAAACTCGAGACGCTGCTTGGCTGCGATGCTTCGGATGGGTCGCCTACGGTCTACGCAAATGGCGAGAGTCGTCAACCCGGTAAGAAGGAGTTGCACACTTTCTTGCAGGAAACCCTGACTTGGAAACGCGCTGCGTCTAGTGAGAAGCAGCAATCCAAGCAAGCCGCGATGGAGAATCTAAAACTTCGAGCCATCGTCAAAGAAAACCTGGCCATCTGCAAGAACTTTCGCGAGGTCACAACCAAGTCTCGCTTTTCCAAAATGCCGGTACGTTCGCGACACAAAGTTATGCATCTTGGGGCTTGCCTACTCTCTCAGCACATATGGGTTATCTTACTCAGGTGTCTTGCTGTGTCTGAATAGCATGGAGACTTGCGTCTTCCCAGAGCCAACCCACCCAGAGAGGTCCACGACGAGTCAGCGATCTTTGCATCACTTCGTCTAGGGTTGGACGCACAGTACCAGCGCCTGAGCGCTATCTGGGGCGAATGCAACTTCAAGGACTCCAACATTGAGACAAGACAGCCAAACCGATTGAAACACGGCGACGAGAACAACTTCTACCTGGAACATGTGCGGTCGCGCGCGTTCCCGTTCTCTGCGAATGCAGTGAGTCGGGCGATCTGGAAGCGCACGAAGGGCGGGATACTCACGCCCAACATGGGTGAACTCAAGGTACGAACGGGTCCAGTTATGCTAAATGATTGTCATCCGTGCACACAGAGTCGAGCTCACACTGTTTCGTACTCTCGCGATACTAACTACTACCCCCCCCCCCCCCCCCCCCCCCCCCCCCCCCCCCCC
>JAASFI010000684.1:0-19973 GCA_023333705.1 Globisporangium viniferum | reverse complement strand
CTACACAAGTTTCCACTATGGCCAACAAGAAGCAGAACGCCAAGCAGCAGGAGCAGAAGGCCCAGCCAGAGAAGAAGGCCGCCCCAGCGCCAGCGCCAGCTCAGAAGCAGTCAGCCACCAAGGAAGCCCCAGCTCCAGCGGTGCAGGACTCCAAGAAGGGCGGCAAGAAGGGCGGCAAGAAGTAACTCAACCCTCCAGTCGAGCCAAAGCCCTCAAGCAACTCGAGATGCCACTCGGATCAAATAAGTATTGACAATCATACAGCAACAAATCGTTTTGCTTTGCTTCAACTTCATTGTTTGGTGACCCTTGTCATTTGTTTCATTTGCAGGGTCAACTATGAAAGTAGGGATTCCCTAAAGTAACAATCCGATCACAAGTTCCGACTTAACATTCTAATTTAGCATATGCCATGATTCTCTAAAGTAACAATCCGATATCAGTTCCTAATCTAACGCCATTCCGGTCCTCCATTTTCCAACCTGACGTGGCAGTCTTGAGGGGTTAAAAAGAGCGCAATCACTCCATCAAGCCATAAAGCATGACGACGTCCCGCAGCATGCCGCCGCTGCGGCTCGCGCTCTTCCTGGCGCTCTCCGTGGCGCTCCTGTGCAGCGATCTCCTCCTGAAGCGCGTCGTCACGGCCGAGCCGCTGACGCCCGACGGCCTGCTGAGCAGTCTCGACAAGCGCGACCGCGTGGTGCTCACGACCGCGGACGGCGAGACGCGCGAGATCACGGTCGAAGAGATGGACCGCCTGGCCAAGCAGCAGCACGCCGAGGCCATGCATATGCAGCGCGAGAAGACCGCGGACGCCGTGAACGCCAAGGCGAGAGCCAAAGGTAAAGCGTCTGGCGGTGATGGTGGCGATAATGATGATGCCGTGTTCGATTTCGATGAGGGCGGCTACGAAGACGAAGAAGAAGGCGAGCTCGAGGTGGAAATGAAGGAGGACGAGGAGAACGCGCCGACGCGCCACACCGAGAGCTTCGAGGAGATCCAGAAGAAGAACCCGAGCTTCGCGGCCAACATCGAGCTCTCGCGGCGCGCGTTCCAGGAGATCCAGCGCCACGGCTACGCGCGCGGCTACGAGTTCTCGGGCTTCAGCGAGAAGGATGTGCCGCTCGCGGCACGCGACGCCAAGAAGCCTAAGAAGCCGACGAGCGATAGTGAAAAAAGTGAGGGAAACCCCACGAAGAAGACCAAGCGCGAGGACTACAAGGTGACGCTCGTGCTGCGCGCCAAGCGCCACCCGACAGACCGCGCGGCGCGGACCGGCACGAGCGCGCAGAAGCGCGAGCAGGAGCCGCTCACGGTGTCCTACGAAGTGCAAGTGCTCTTGGACGCGCAAAGTAAGTGTTGTGTGTTGTATCACTCTATATGTGTATTGGATGGGCCCTATGTTAACGTTGTTGCGTGTGCGCATGTCGCGTTTGTCAAACAGACCAATTCTCGGTGGTGGCGGCGTGGGAGCTGGACGGCGACGACAAGCACAGCACGCAGCTGTCGATCCAGCCGAGCGCGGCGCTGCTCAAGAAGCAGCAGCAGGCCAAGATCGCGGCGAAGAAGACGCTGCTGTCGTTCTTCGTGGACGTGGACGTCGCGACGGGCATCTTGGCCGGCGGCGTCGCGCTCATCCTCGTGGGCATCATCGTGCTCTACACGGCGCAGAAACCGGGGCCGACGATGCGCCGCAACTCGGCCGACAACTGGGAGCTCGCGACCGACAGCAAGAAGAACAAATAGGTTGGTCTGTCGCGGAAGTGTGTGCGTATTGTTGTAGTGTCATGATACCACTCAACATTGTGGTGTGGTGGGAAGCCAATTTCAAACTGTTAGGCTACTACTAGAATGCTAATGCATACAAACACACAGTCGCAGCCAAGCCCACCCACCTGCCAAGAAGGAAAGCTGGAGTTGGTGGAGTACCGAATGAGAAAGACACCGGACGCCAAAGTTCCTTTCCACATTCACTTTTGTGTTTTTTTGTATATATTTTGCATGTTTGTTTTGTGTTTTTGTTTGCTCAAAGCTGTCAATTCTTGGTCATGACCCACCCACATCTTGTTTTTATTTTTCCCACGGATTCTCTTCTTATTTCGCTCTCTTGATCGATCGACACACGCGCAGCATGCGACAGGAAATTGGCAACCACGCACAAAACACTCCAACAGCATGGGCACAGGCAACGCAGAGAAGAGCTGCTCTCGGATACTTGAGTCATCGTGGATCTGCATCTCGCCGGTCGAGTACCTTCTTCCTGGGCCCATAGTGCTGTGGCTCTCTTTCTGTCCGTCGTCCATGGTCGTCATCACGTTCTTGTTGTATTGTCACATCTTGTTTCTTCATCAACTCACTCCCTCTCTCTCGCTCGCTCGCTCGCTCTCCTTCTTGTGTTTCAGCCATTGTTCTCTCTTCTTCAGACGGATCTTCCTGGGCTTGTGGCTGGGCTTTATAAATTCGGGTGGTGCAGGTTATGGTGTGGCACGCCATTCTGTAAATACGAGTCTTCCGTGTACGTGAAGCCCTTGAAGAGCTCCGAGTTACTGTAGCTGCCGTACATGGATGATCCACTGCCGCCCGGTCGTCGGCCCATCGCGATGCCGCGCGCGTGGTTGTCCGGACTCACCACCGGCATCTCTGTGAACTCGCGGTCGAACTGCGACGTGTCCTCCGCGCTCGAGAACGTCGGGCGCCAAGGGACAGGCACCTGGCCGAGCGCGAGCGCGTCCCACTGGATCTCGGCAAAGAACGGGTGGTTCTTGATCTCGCCAGCGTCGTCTGGTCCCGTGCCAAGACGCTTCGTCGGGTCTCGTTCCAGCAGCTTCGAGAGCAGATCCTTCGCCTGCACCGACAGGTACTTTGGGAACGTGAGGTCCCCCTTGCGGATCTTCTCAAAGAGACGGTCGCGGTCGCGGCAGTAGAACGGCGGCAGGCCCGTGAGCATCTCGTAGAGCAGCGCGCCGAGCGACCACCAGTCGACGGCACGGCCGTGGCCCGAGCGATTCAGGATCTCCGGCGCCAGGTACTCGGGTGTGCCGCAGAACGAGTTCGCGCCAGAGAAATCGTCCTGGATGCCTTCTTTCGAGAGCCCAAAGTCGGTCAGGCGGATGTGTCCATTCTCGTCGAGCAGCACGTTCTCCGGCTTGAGGTCGCGGTAGATGATGTCCAGGTTGTGCACGTACTCGATCGCGAGCGTGATCTCGGCGGCGTAGAAGCGCGCGCGCGGCTCCGGGAAGCGCTGCACCTTGCCCAAGTGGAAGAAGAGCTCGCCGCCGGCGCAGTAGTCGAGCACAAAGTAGAGCTTGTCCGAGGTCTGGAACGCGTAGTTGAGCCCGACGATGAACGGGTGGCGCACGTATCCGAGCACGTGGCGCTCCGTGCGCGTGTGCTCCACCTGGTTGCGCTTGATGATGTTCTCCTTGCGCAGCACTTTCATCGCGAAGATCGCGCCGTTGTCCTTCTTGCGCACGAGCAGCACCTTGCCGAACGAGCCCTTGCCGATCACCTTGATCATCGTGAAGTCGTCCAGCTGCACCTTCTCCTTCTTGGACTGCAGCTGCGGGTTGTGGTGGTTCAGGTGGCCGCCGTGGAAGGGCTGGATGCCACCGGCCGCCAGGTCCGTGTTGTAGTCAAACGTGAACATCTGAAGAAGAGGACAAGAGCAAGTGTCCATCAGTGTGAGACACACAAATACAAAACAAGTGGTGTCAGCAAGTTGTTGTGGACAGATTGGTACGGTAGCATTTGCTTTGCTTTGTTTTTGCTTACGTCATCGTCGCGCAAGTCGTCGTGGGAGCGCGAGTCGTCGTCTGCGGAGTCAAACATCTCGTCCATCTGCAAGCGACAACAAGAATCGCAGTTGCGAAGTTTGCACAAACATTTGCGCAATGTTAGCAAACACTCACACGAAACAACAAAATAACTAAGCACGAATGCAAGACAACTTGTTGCAGTCGAGTACGTACGTCGAGTTCGCCAATGTTGTTGCGAGCGCCATGTGCTGCTGCAGCATTCTGCTGCAAGCCGGGTGGGGGGATCTAGCAACCACAAGGCAAGCAAGAACAAACACAAATGAAACGGTAAGCAACTGTTTGTTGCAGCAAACATGCAAGCAAGCAAGTTTACGCACGTACATTGGCTTCGGCGCTGATGAACTCCATGAACACGTGGGACGTGTAGATCGGGTGGTGGTGCAGCAGCTGGATGACCCACATCGAGAGCTCCACGCGCGCGCGCTCAACGCTCTCGGGATTGCGCGGGTCGAACGTCTTTGGCGGACATTGCGGAATGCCGGCGAACATCATGAGCAACTACGAATTGCAGGAAAGAGTTGTGCGCAACAACAAAAGCATGTGCGTGTGTGAGCAAGGCAGCACAAAGCAAACAAGCGCAAGCAAGCGCAATCGGCAGCTGCATTTGTTGCTGTTGTTACCTGGGTGCTGAGGCGCTGGAAGCTGTCATATCGCCTGTACACGGTCCAGCTATTGCTGCCGCCCTGCTGCACGCTCACGTAGAACACCTATCCCACCACAAGCAACGCGCAAGTGAGCAAACAAGTAAGTATTCATGCCATGCGCACACACACACACAAGTCATCATCGCAAGTGAAGAGCTACAGCTACATACCACATTGTCTGACGAGTGCGACTCGCGCAGGAGGCCGTAGCCGGTCACAAACACACTGAGCGTCGCCATTCTCCTCTGCTTCTCTTCTGCTGCGTGCTTGCTGCTGCGCAAGTGGTGGTGCTGGTTCTGATATCCGCACACAAGCGCAAGACGCGGTCACACACGCACAGAGACACGGACTGTCTTGGGGTGTGGCTCTTGCTGCGGCGCTCTCTTTGCTCCAGTATGAACCGGAGTGAGTGCGCTTTCTGCTGTGCTGCTGCTGGCTGGCCCACTGGCTGGCTGGTGGGCGGGCTGTGTGTGGCGATGTGTTTTCTGAACCAAATCAACCACAGGAAGACGCAAGCCAAACAAAGCCAACAAGCAGCAAGCAAGTCCCGCAAGCCAACAAGACGCAAACAAGCAAACAAGGTGTGAGAACTCGCGAGAACCAAGAAACGGCGTAAATTACATCCGTGTGTCTCATACCGGCAGGCTTGGGCTTGACACAACGTCATCCGCCCTTTCGCTCTCTCGTTGTCTGGGGAAATGTATGCGGCGCCGCGGCTGGCATCGAGTCATCGCGAAGGAAAATCGGTAGCTTACCACGAAGCTATGATCTCCCTTTCTGATTGGCTGAATTATCGTTTCTGACCGAACGAATGTAAGTTTCGTCCAATCAAAAACGTGCAAGAGATGCCGATGAAGGGTCTGATCAATTTCGCGCCGAGGACGACGACCTCGAGGTGTGTGTGCAGTGCTGCTGCTGACCCCTTCTCGACTTTTTGTTCCGACTCACTTGGAGACCTTCAAGCGAAAACGTACTTGTCTGAGGGTCTGAAGCTGGAGACCAAAGCTTCAGCATGTCCAGAACTCCAGTTCTCATGCGCTTTGATTTCTTTTTTGTCGCAGTCTTGTATTCTGGCTGGCTTTCTCGTTTGAGAGTTCCCCAGTTGTATCAGTTTTTCTTCTGTCCTGATGCGCTGATTTCTGAAGTTCCAATGCGGCCGAAAACGCCCAGATCCGTCGAGTTCAATAATCTTTGTCGATGGTTTCTTCTCATCCACGACTGTCTCTGCGGTGATCCGTCTATGTGTTCGAAGTGTCAAAGTAGATGAGTTCCGACGAGCGCCCGTGGTTGTTATGGTGCAAGTATGGTTGATATAAAAATACAGCCGACGAATTGGCGCTCTTACTTAACGGTTTGGTTATTTTTCTTTGTTTGTTTGCAGACCTGTTTGCTTTCGCGCACGTTGCATTTGTTTGTGTGCTTGCTCCCTGCTTGTTTGGTTATCTGGTTGCCGTCAAGATGTGAGAAACGGGTGCTGCGAGAGCTCCACAGCTGTTGCGCGCTCTATGTATGACCCAACATAACGCCCACACAACTAGTCGAGTCAGTTCGTTTTAATGTCAACAGCAACCAGCATCTTCAAGTGCAAGTGCAAGCCAGCGAGCCAGACTGGGCTTTCTGATTTGTCACGCTCTGTATTTCCAAGTATGGTCTCACCTTCCGGGTCGATGCAGAAGCACCACTGCAGAAATGAGAGTGCGTCCTTGGACAAATGCTCTGGCAGCGGTGGAGGCGACGTCGCAGTCGCGATCGCGTACATCGCGAACAAACTGTTGGTCGCCGCAGGCCACGGGTGTCGCGCTGTAGCCATTTCGATCACAGTGGCGCCAATACTCCAAATATCGGCTTTGAAGCCATGTCCTGTCTGCTTCACGACTTCGGGGGCCATCCACGGCACTGACCCGCGGATCGAGCGCAAACTCTCCTCGAGACTCGCAGTATGCATTTTTGTCGGCGAGGGGTGCGTGGTCTTTGACGATTGAACAGCATTGAGCTGCGGCAGTTGCTTGGAGCAGCCAAAGTCTGCGAGTTTCGACACGCCCTGCTCGTTCACGAGGACGTTTGCACCTGGGTATTGAAAATGCAGACACAAGGACAGATCAGCAAAAGAGTGAGCGAAGAGCTCAATCCCCGATGCGTACAGTACCATGAAGTGCCAGTCAAATAAACAACGAGAGCGGGCTAACATCGTGAACGAAAGACTTTGTCTCGCTCGTTGCCTACTCACTCACCTTTGATATCTCGATGGACGACGCCCATTGCGTGCAGATACATCACACCTTCGACGATTTGGCGCGTGAAGATCTTGATTAGGTCCTCGCTGAACGCATCAAACTGCTTCAGCATACTAGAAAAATATGACAATGTAAGCTTGAGGACTTGTGAACTGACGAGCCAAGATCAACTCATCGATCCTCGCACGAAGTAAACAAACCAAAATACCTGGCGATGGAGCCTCCAGGTACATACTCCATGAAGATGCAAAACGATTTGTCGGAGCGATAGCTTCCTTTGTACCTATACAGACGGACAGAAAGTTCGCCAATCAATCCAAAGTTGCAGCAACCAACATTGTGAATCGAGATTATCAGCATATCAGCATCAACACGTACCGCACGATGTGCTTGTGATTGAGGTTGTTCATCAACTCGATCTCTTCTCCAAGTTTCTGGAGCTGTTTGGCATCGTCTATATTCGGGCTCGAACGCACTTCGATCTCTTTCACCGCAAAGAGTTCGCCCATGATACTGTTGAGCCCCATGTAGACCTGCGTGGCAACAAATTCAACATTGTTGCGCAGGTGGTCAAAAATCTACAAACCCACTGAGAAATCACACTCTGTATGTGTACCTTGCCGAAGGTGCCTTCACCGATGAGCTCTCCGCGCTTCCATTTCGTGATCGCATTGTTGAGCTGCAATGTCGACGGAGAAGCAGGAACAGAAGCTAAACTTCGAGATGACCGAGCAGCACTGATCGTCGGAGATCGCGATCTTGTGAGACACAGCGTGGGCGAGTCGGCACTTCGCACGTCGCTGCTTTTTTTGCTTTGGTTGCCGGTGCTGCCGCTGCTGAACGCGCTTTTCACTTTTTCTTCCTTCGATGCATGGCCCATGTGCAGGATCGAGACCATCTCGCACGCGTCCTTGATGCTCTGTTTCCGTCTCCACAGCCCTTTCTTCAGTTTCTCGATTTCCTCCTGTTGCTGCTCTTGCTCGTACTTGTGCTGTACCTGGTCCTTCTGCTGCTGCTGTATTTTTTGCTGGTTGTCGCTTGCTTGAAGACGTTGTTGTTGCTGCTGCTGCGCTTGTCGAGTCGAGATCGCGCCCGGAAGCTGTCGGCTCTTGCCTGCTTTCTTCCACAAATCAAACTTGTACACCACTTTCTCTTCTTTCTCCTCCTCTTGCTCTTTGTCCACGCCCACAACTTCACTCCCTCCGTGTTGGGCTTGCGTAAAGAAGAAATTACTGTTGAACTGATTGCCTTCGCTAATTGAAGCAGTGTCGGGTCCTGGGGTCGACCGTGAGAAACCCATTTCTTTCAGTGCGAGCTCCGAGATTGTGAAGCTACAGCGCTGTTCTTGATTGGTAGTGGTCTTTCTGCTGAAAATCTTGCTGTGCTGCTGAGCTATAGCCGTACCCCGACCAAGCTGAGTTGTTGCAGTTGCAGGCGGCAGTTCCATCGCTCGGTCCTCATCGAAAGAAGATGAAGCAGTGGACGTGGAGGAGTAGGAGGAGGCCTCTAATGCTGCTTTTGAGATGCCCGAAGAAGAAGAACTCCCCGTGCTGATGGATCGATGAGACTGGGGACGTTTAAAACTGGATTTAGCACCTTCAACCTGGTGTACCACTGCCGACGACGAAGACGACGATGAAGACCACGAGCTTGGGCGCTCCGTCGGTCGCTTGCCAGATGGTGCGCGGGGCGTCAAAGCATGCGGCGATAGCGCTTCTTTGCTGGTTTGGGAGATGTGCTTGAGTCTCAGGTTGCGTCCACTGGAGCTTCGATGCATCTCGACCATTGGCTCGATGCGCAGCATCTCCAAGTGCTTGTTCATCGGTGCATCGAGTTGTTGGCGTAGCTGTTGCCGCTTTAGTGGCGGTGCGGGCGTAGACAGCACCTTTTGCGAAGGGAAATAGGTCTCTGGACCGCGTGCTGAGCTGTTCAGCTTCAGCCTCGCGAAGGCGTTGTGACTTGCACGCTTGCTGCTGCTGTTGTTATCTCCATCGTCGTCATCTTCATCAGCTTCGTCACTGTCGTCAGTTTCGCCATTTTCTTCCACGTCACTTATCCCTCGCCCATAATCAGTGCCATCCTCGCCTTCGCTCTCACTGCTGTCACTATCGTTCTCGATATCGCGGTGACGACCACTCAGCGCTGCTCTGCTTGCGGTCAGCGCCTTGCGCCGGATCGACTCGACCACATGCAGCGCCGTGTCGTAGTCGTCATTCGCTGCATTGAGCTCATGCAGCGCACGCCTGCGCGTCTCATGCGTCATGAAAGCAACAAAAGATCTCCAAACGAAGAAGGACTGGAGCGAGCGAAGGAAGAGACACTGACAGTAGCCGAGAGGTTACCACGAGGCGAGGCGACTCACGCATGCAGCGCGCGGGTGGTAGCGTCGGCGACGGCGTTAGGCGGCAGAGTTATGGTCGGCGAGCGGGCGAAGCGAAGAAGCAGGCGTGTTGAAGAGAGAGAGAGAGAGAGATCCAAGCGAGGGTGAGCGGGCGGGCGGGCGGGCGTCGCATTCAAATGCGGAAATGCGGAAATGGCTGCGCAATGGGTGAGTGTGAGTGAGCGCGGATGGGTGCGACGTTTCACACGCAAAGAGCCCATATTGGTTCAAAAAGAGGAGGTGGCTACCTTTTCAACCAATCGAAGCCAACTTCAACTTCTTAGTGATTTATTAGGGTACATTTGTAAAGCAGGAAGACAGATTAGGGTAAACCTTGCCGTTTTGATTATCGTATCTAAAATGCCAACCTCCCTGTTTTGACGTTGGAGTATTGTCAGATATGGAGAACTGCTGAAAGCGTTGCCCAGTATTTTGTGGGTGGGAAACTTCAAGGACAGAATAGGGTTGGCCTGGGGAAAATCGCGTCATTTTTGACTCAGTTTTGGAACAGCCAAGAAGAAGCAAAGCAAACCAAGGGAGCTAGCTCCAAGCAGAACGAGAGCGAACAAAGCATGTGGCGTGGATACCGCGCTCTCCTGAAGCGCTCCCCAGGGGCGTCGCGATCCTCTGCACGCGCGTCGGTGCTCACGACAGCGTCTCTGGCGGCGGCGGCGGCTGCGACAGTGGCGTGGACGCTCTTGGACGACGGGAACACGTCGCGCGCGCACGCTGCCGACGCTGCAACAAACGAAAAGAGCGACCGTTCGACGCTGCATTTGGCGTCAGCCTCAGTCGTGAACCCCACGGCGAACCCCGCGACGCTCGAGAAGATGCGCCTCACGAGGCGCTTCACGCGACGTCGACAGAAGCGCTCACACAAATTCGTGATTGTGGGCTCTGGTACGGCGGCGCATGCGGCGATCGAAGCGATCCGACAGGAAGACCCGCAGGCAGATATCCTCGTGCTCAGTGATGAGAACGCTCTCCCACGAATGGACACAGACCCGTACACGCCCACACCCACGCTGCAGGACGACGAGCAGATCGCAGAGCCGTTGATGGAGACGTACAACGAGTGGCGTCGCCACTTGACTGCCAAGCTCGAAGACGAACCGAATGAGAACTCGTCAAGCAGCAGCAGCAGCTCCCAGTTCCCACCTCCGCTGACGCTGCTGCTCGACAAAAAGGAGATGCGCTTTGACGTCGAGAAGAACCGCATTCACTTGGGCGACGGTACGGAGATCAAGTACGAGAAGTGTCTGATCGCGTCGTCGGGAAAGCCGCGCCACTTTTACGTCTTAGACAGCAACCGCATCAGCTACAGTCTGAAAGATCGGATCAACTTGTGCACGACGCTGAGCGACTTTACGCAACTGGACCAGCTGCACAAACGCCCCGAGGTCGAGTCGGTGATGGTGATCGGTGGCGGTTTTCTCGGCACCGAAGTCGCGGCTGCGCTTGCGACGGACCCGCGTAATGCACATATCAAGACCAAGCTGATCTTCACCGAATCGGCACCAACCAGCCGCTCGCTGCCGTTCTACCTCGCGCAGGAGCTGACGAAGAAGCTGCAGAGCGTCGGGGTCGACGTCATCCCTGACCATTTGATCACGAGTCTCAAGTGCGAGGGCGAAGCGACTGATTGCGAGGGCGTGATCGTCGAAGGGCTCGGACAGGGCAAGAAAATACTCATCTCGGACTACGTGGTGCTCGCGTCGACCCACACCGACCCGAACCTGCGCTTTGGCCGCGACACGTGCTTTGAGATCGATGAAGTCAATGGCGGCATCATGGTGAACGCGCAGCTGGAGGCGATCTCGGGGCTGTTCGTCGCGGGCAATGCAGCAAGCTACTTTGATCCGTACCTGGGGCGTCGACGCGTCGATCGGTACGACCATGCAGTCAACAGCGGACTCGTCGCGGGGAGAAACATGGTCGCGTCGCTCTCGCCGACCACGGGGAAGATGAAGAACTACAGGCACCAGCCCATGTTTCGCAGCAACTTGCGTGGCATCAACGTGCTGATCGAAGGTATTGGAGAGATCGACTCGTCGCTGCGCACGGTGGGCGTGTGGGTTCAACCGCGGAACAGCAACTCGCACACCCGCCAGCTTGGGTACTCGAGCTCGGCGCCGCCCGCGAGCTTCGACCGCGGGGTCGTGTACTATTTGAAAGGCAACAAGATCATGGGCATTCTGCTCTGGAATGCATCCGATGTGCTGGAGAGCGCCAAGCAACTGATGCTCTCGCGGCCAGAGATGCACGACAACGTGGTCGAAGAGCTCCAGCACGTGATCTCCATCGCCCCCACGGACTGGCTCCACGTGGTCGCGACGTAAGAAGAGGTCACGCAGTTTGATGCACGTAAGGTGGAGTAGCTGCTTCTCTGAAGTTGTTGCTTTTGTCTGTATGCCTGCCATAATACCCTTCCTCCTTGTACCTTGTCACTTGAGTGTCCCCTTGAATGGACAGGACTGACCTCAAGATATGTGAAGAGATAAGAGAGTAAAAAAGAGGAATGGAAACCACGAGCTGTTGTTGACTGTACATATTATTCGTTTGCTCTCGTTCGTTATTGGCATATGCACACTTGGTACTAAACAATGTTATCCACTACAGGTTGTGTGCCCCATACAAACTCCGCGTATCCTCCAGGGAGAAAATGCTATCGCCATTGGTCTTAGAGCGTCCTCGCCCACTCCAGCACTTTGAACTGGGAGCTATCGAGCTCGTCCTGCTCATCGATGCCAAACGTGTCGTTCATGGCCATGCTCAGCCGGTTGATCTCCTCGTAGGTCATCTGCAAGACGCCAAACGTCATTGTCGGCAGGTACTCGTCCAGTGGGCACTCGCCAACTTCGCCGGTGCAGACTCTCCCAACGGGTTCCGTGCGGAAGCGGAGCGCCAAGTCCAGGGGTTTTATTCTGGGGCTTGAAGAGCTTTGGAACCCGAGAAAGTCGTGGATTCGGTTGTAGACGGCAGCACGGAAGTTGTGGAGCAAAATCGCCGGATCCAGTTGGCCACATTGTACTTGAGCCATTCTCGCCTGCAGCTCGTCAACACGTCGCGATAGATTCGGATGCTTTGGTCGCGAACTACTTCTGCCGGTGGTGGTGATGGTTGACGTTGAACTGGATGACCAGGAGTCCCATCTTGGCTCCGGAGTGGAAACTGCACTGCTTTTGGTTTCTCGCTGACATTTTCTTCTCCTGCTGTCGCGATCGGCAGCGAATATGGATGAGCTCGGCTCATTCGTTCTGGTACGTTCAGCAGATCAAACACTGCCTGTGCGTCTTCGTGTTCAAGACTATCGGAGCTTTCAGTTTTTCATCTCGACTGACAGAGCTGTGCTGTTTTGCTTGCTGTTTGCTGAAGCGCTACCTGTAGATGGGGTGAGTGGTGAGTGCTCTACTGATGCAGAAGCGACCAGCTACACCAGCAACTCACGTCAGTCTCTCGACTGAACGATGGAATCCGACAGTTGAAGCTCTCTCTCTTTCTCGGCAAGCTTTCTTAACGTCAGCAACAAAGTTGAAAGGTGAGGACTACCAAGTACTACTACAAAACCGAAGGCAGAGACAACAGACGAGCATAACGAGATGCGAAACAATCAAGGTAAGATCTGGCATTTAATGCGATCGGAATCCCTGGTTGTGACCACACCAGCTTCCTTTTCACCTTTGTTGGGCAGCAGACCCCAGGGCAAGTGATATCTAATGTGAGCCTGGTCGGACTTGTTCGTGGGCGAGCATTTCTCGCAGCTCACTGATCGCTCGGTCGATATCATGCTCCTCGGTTTTCTTAATTTAGCTGAAGGAAGCCGTTCGAGGCAGCTGCCGACTGCTTTGACTGCGGATCATGCCGTGCTGAAGACCACGGTGGTGCATGCGGGTGAGTTTGGCTCCGTCTTCATCCTTCTCGTGTTCATCTTTCTCATATTCGTTCACCATGAGTGCGAACAAGCTTTTGTAGAGATCCCCGGCCTCATTCTGCCAGTATGTGCCAGCGAGGTGGTTACTGTCCACTCGGTACACGTACCAGCGTCCTTTATTAAACGTCCGTAGCGCTACTGGTGCATCAGCAGCAGTGTCTTCACTCTCTGCATGGAAGCCGTTGATCGAGATGTGCGACTCGCACCGCACGAGCGCGCTATCCGAGAGCGCCAGCAGTGAGGAAGAAGACGTCGAGGCAGGGATCGAGGCAGCCTGTGCGTCCTCCGAGAGCGCTTTGTCGACTTCCGCGGGCTTTGGGAACCACGGACGCAGCATCGAGTGGATGTTGACAGCGCCGTCGTTGTGCTCCCAGTGATCGGCTTTGAAACCTGTTTTCCATCAACCGTCGTGGTGAGTTCTTAGTTGCGTATCGAAATTAACCATAAGTGAGACTGTTGATAACACGCCTTGCTTACCGTCAAAGATCTGCGGCAGTGAGTTGACGCGGCGACGCATGAGCCACATGAGCCCGGCGAACGACGGCATCTTGGCGAAATCCAGCTTCTTCACGCGCCGCCAGAGCAGCACACTCAGCAGCGTCACAGTGAGCGCCCGCACGCCAGGCGTGCGCAGTTTGCCCAGCAGTCGTGGGAATTTGCCCAGTGCAGCTACAAGAGCCAAGGCAACGAGACCAATTTCGCTGCTGGGGACGTTCTTGAGGCTCCGTGGAGACGTCGTGATGCTCATCAAGTAGAGCTTGTCCATGTGCTGCAGCTTCGAGTTGCGCAGGATGCGCACCGCCGGCAGCGCGCCAAAGAGCGCCGTGTCCTTGGAGTTGTTCACTGGGCCGCTCGTAGACGCCAAGTCCCGTAAACCGTGGTTGTTCCACTGCTCCATGCGCAGATCGTACGCGTTCTTGAGCAGCGGGATCTTGGAATAGAGTTTGCACCAAAGCGAGAACGCGACGGTGAGCGCGTGGCCGACACTGAACGACTGCATGTGGTGGCTTTCGTCATGGATTCCCATCACGTGGGTCAGCGTCGTGCCCGTGAGTGGTCCAGCGATGCTCACGAGGCTGCGCACCCACTTGTAGCTGCTGCCCACGTTGAAGAAGTCCGTGCAGAGCAGCTGGTACAACTCGATCGCGGTCGTCGCGCCAAAGCTGTGGCCTACAAGGTGCACGGGGTTGCGCTCGCTCCAGTGCGGACAGAACGGGCGCTCGAACGTGGCGCCAAAGCGTTCATGATTCGCCTCGCGTGCATGCTGCTCGCCGTAATCGACTGTGCCGCCAAAGAGCTGGAAGAAGACCTCGCACGCGCGGTCGTGGTCGGACGACACGACGCCCACGTCCACGATCACGTGGTTGGCGTTGATCTGGCGCAGCTGACGCTCGGGCCAGTACGGCGCGCTGCGGTTCCAGAGCGGCCGGTTGCGGCCATAGCCAAACACGCCTGTGAAGATTGTGGACATGGGTACAAGAGATGCATGCACGGCCACATGATGATGGGTACATGCGGAGTAGATGGCAACGCACGTGTGGACAGATACAATACGCTACCATGGATGAAGACGACGGGGAACTTGGTCTCAGTGTGGCACGTGGTGTCTGCTGCTGCTGCCATGAGAGCTGCTGCTTGGCGACTTGGTTACTGGCGAACTGAACGAAGAAGCTGCTCTGTGTGAGGATCTTTTTGTGCTGGAAAAGGCACGGATCAGAGGGATGCTGAAATAAAATCTTTCGAAATAGGAAAAAAGCCTAATTAAAACAGAAGCATAGCTTGAAAACCGTCACAAGACCTGTTTATATATTTTTATGAAATGTGATATGTATTACGCAAGGTAGGAGGACTCTGTGTGGAGAGGGACACAACTTCAAGATGGCGCGCGGGTGTCACGTTTGACGCTCGCCTTTCACTTGTTAACTGCATGTTGCAAGAAGCGCTCACTCATGACGTCATGGTCTCTCATGAGTGAACGCTTTATCTCCCCTCCATGAGCGTTCAAATGATTGCTGTTGTTGGTTCCTGTATCCTCGTTGAACCTGTCTCCTTGGGCCTTGTGGCTGGTGTTGCCTGGAGTGAAGATTGCGTACGGATGACTCTGAAGCAGGGCTGTGCTTGAAAGAATAGGCTCTGCACGTAACTACCAGCATCTCCACATGCATTTGTCAATAATTAAAACGCTCACTCACGCTGGTGAAGCGCGCGCTTCCCATCCATCCATCTGACTGCCTCCTCGCAAAGGTCAACGACAAAGTCCTCACTCACTCATCACAAAGTCCGACATAAAATGCTCCAGCGCCCCCTTCAGGCGAATGCTGCCGAGGACACGCGTCGCAATGGTTGCGTCTCGTTTTCTCAGGCAATTGCACCATTGTCGTCGTTCTGCTGGAAATTGAGCAACTGCCGCTGCGACTTGGACGTCTTGAGTGTGTCGTTCGCGGAATACTGCACGACCGCCTCCTCATCAACTGGCTCTGCTTCGTACTCGTACTCGTACTCGTTCTTGATCTGCGCGAACAAGCTCTTGTAGAGGTTCCCAGCCTCGCGGTCCCAGTACGTGCCCGTGAAGTGGTTACTGTTCACGCGGTAGACGTACCATCGCCCTTTGACAAACCGCTGCGACGCCTGTACCTGGCGCCGCTGCTCCTCTTCTTCCTCCGCGTCGCGATGAAAGTCGTGGATCGAAATGTGCGAGTCGCAATGGGGCAGTGTGCTGCCGCTCGTAGTACTCAGAGCAGTAGCATCACTGACAGGCTGCTCCTTCTCCTCCACTACTGCTGCCGAAGAGAGCGCAGTCGATGACTGGGATGTCGGCAGCGTCCGCGTGTGCGGGTCCATGTGGTCCGTGGGTGTCGCGGTCGAGAGCTCTTGGGGCTTTGGGAACCACGGACGAAGCTGCGAGCGGATGTTCACGACGCCGTCATTGTACTCCCAGTGGTCCGCTTCAAAGCCGTCAAAGATCTGCGGCAGCGCCTTGGCCGTGCGGCGCATGAGCCACTTGATACCATACAGCGACGGTAGTTTGGCGATGTCGAGCTTCTTCACCTGCCGCCACAGAGACACACAAAGCAAGAGCCCAACCACGCCTCGAAAGCGACGCGTCGTAGCGAATCGCGGCAACCAACTCGGAAACTTCCCCCACAAGAGCAGCAGCAACGCCGAGAGCGTCGAGACTTCGCCGACGGGCACGTGGCACGTCTTCGGGGACGTCACAATGCTCATCAGATGCAGCTTGTCCATGTGTTTGAGCTGCGAATTGAGCTGCACGCGTCGCGAGGGCAAGATCGAGAAGAACCCCGAGTCCATCGACTTGTTTACTGGCCCATCGACGGCGCAGAGCTGGCTCAGCGAGAGGTCTATCCACTGGTCCATGCGCAAATTGTAAGCGCCTCGGAGCAGCGGGATGTTGTCGTAAATTTTCCCCCACACACCGAGCAGAATGTAGAGCAAGTGCGCCGTCGAGCCGCGCTTCATCTCCACGTCGTGGAGCCCGACCATGTGCGTGAGCGTCGAGCCCGTGAGCGGGCCCGCGATGCTCGTGATACTGCGCACCCACTTGTGGTTGCTGCCAACACCAAAGAAGTCGGCGCTCACGAGCTGGTAGAACTCGAGCGCCGTGAGCGCGCCAAGGCTGTGGCCAACCAGGTGAATCGGGTTCTGCTCGCTCCAGTTCGGGTGCAGCGCCTTCTCGAACGTCGCTCCGTAGCGGAGATGCGCTATTAACAGTGGCCAGGAGTCACACAAGTCAGCTAGCTTATTATAGCGAGCCGTATAGCAACGTAAAGCAAAGCTACGTACTTGTGTGCTTGGCGTGCTCCTCGCCATAGTCGACCGTCCCGCCCGTGAGTTGGTAGAACATCTCGCACGCGCGGTCGTGGTCGGACGACGCCGTGCCCACGTCCACGAGCACGTGGTTCGGGTTCAACTGCGCCAGCTTCTGCTCGGGCCAGTAGGGTGGAAAGTATCCCCACGCCGGGTGGCTGCGTCCATAGCCAAACACACCTACAAGGCATCAAGAGTCAGTTGTTGTGTGTGTCAATCCCATTTGCCACGGACACAGACACGAATGCAGCAATGGCAGCACCGCCTCATACCGTGGATGAGCACGACGGGGAACTTGGTCTGTTGCTGCGACGGTGGTGGTGAAGGCGATGAAGACGGCGGCGGCTGCGTCATAGTGCGGCCGTGGACGAATGCGCGCGCGTGAGGCTGTGACGTGTGACGTGTGACGTGTGACGTGTGACGTGTGACGTGTGGCGAGTGTCTTCAAGGCGGCAGATTCACAAATGGCAACTGCCGCTAAACGACGCGAGAGAGGATTAGTTTTCGTACTTAAGTGGAACATTGCGTCTGCTGAGTGTAGGTACTGTATGAAGTCAGGGCCCATCATCGTCACGGTGCAAAATTGCATCACAAGATAAAACTGGTATCAAGTATCGATTAGCTAAGTCATTTACTTTAGCTTAAATATTGTATTTGCTTTCTTTTGATCGAATTTTGAGATACACTGAAGCTTTTGATTGACCAACAAGCGAATTAGCGAAATTTTGCCTGTGAACAACGACATCAATTGTGGTCAGTGATGAAATGATCTGACGTCGCGTAACGCGGCTCGCGCGTGTAATTACGGCTACTGTGGTGCTGTCATTATCCATGTGGGCATGGTCTGTACACGGTAGTGATGGTCTCTCTAGTCCACTTCATTCGTTAGCTCAGGTTCCGCTGCTGCATTACGTCTCAAACTCGGAGGCGACGACGCGCAGGAGATCGCGAAATAGCTGCGGCGCGTCGGCGTCAAAGTGCGTGCCGGCCATGTGGTTCTTGCGCACACGGTGCACGTACCAGCGGCCGCGCTGCAATGCGCGCTTGCGGTGCTGCAAAGGCAGCGAAACCGTGGGCAGTAGCAGCTCATCGTCGTACTCGTCATTGCTGTCTGCATGGGCTGTAATGCCAGCAGCAGGGCTTGCGAGGAGCTCTTCAGCGGTAAGGTTACTGCTGATGCTGGTTGCACTTGAGTTGCTCGAGTCACTCTCTTCTTCATCATCGTCGCTGTCATTCTCTAATGCGGATGACGACGTGAACAACGTCGACAGAGACGCTGTGGAGTGTGGAGACGAAGGCGTTGAGCTAGACGCAGTGGACGCGGTCGACGCGCGCTCGTCACCACTGTCTGCTGCACTGATCTCCGAGAGTGTGTTGTTGTCACCGCCGCCGTTTTTGAGGATCGACGCGGGCGTCCACGTGCGCAGCATGGAGTGGATGTTCACGGCGCCGTCATTGAGCTCCCACTCATGTCGCTCAAAGCCTGGACGCACAGCACATATACATAGAGCAATGGTTAGATCTCTAGGATACCCAACATTTTCAACCGCCATTGTTAGAAAGCTAAGTTCGTGGCGTACCGTCAAAGATCTGGTGAAGCGCTCGCACGCATTTATTCATGAGTAGCATGCACGCATGCAGCGACGGGATCACCGCGTAGTCGATCTGCTGCATCCGCTTGCGCAGCAAGAGCGAAAGCCCCACGACCGTTACAACCAGCAATGTAGCCATCTGAGCCTCCAGTATGGCACTAAACCATGCCGCCATCCCCATAATGCCCAGCAGCAGTATAACAAACGCCAACGAGATCTCAGCGATGGGGAACTCGACGTGGCTGCACGTGACCACGCTCGCGAGAAACACTTTATCCATGTGCACGAGGCGGCTGTTGCGCTCCAGACGTAGCGCCGGCAGGATGTTGTACACCGCGAGGTCCTCGGACATGTTGATCCGCCCAGTTGCCGACAGCACTTCGCGGTAGCTCGTCACGCACTCCCATTGGGGCATGCGGTAGTCAAAGATCTGCTTGAGCACAGGAAAGTCCGTGTGCAGCTTGAACCACAAGCCGAGCGACGAGCCGATGAGATGGCCTAGCGTGTACGCGCGCATGCTGGCGTCGTGCAAGCCGAAGAGGTGCGTGAGCGTCGTGCCCGAGAGCGGCCCCGCGATGCTCGTGATGCTGACCACCCACTCATGGCTGCTGCCGACGCCGAACGCGTCCTGGCAGATCAGCTGGTAGAGCTCGATCGCCGTGGTCGCGCCAAAGCTGTGGCCGAGCAGGTGCACGGGGTTCGCCGCGCTCCAGTGCGGGTGTAATGCGGTGTCGAACGTCGCGCCGTAGCGGTTGTGGCCAGCTTGTCGAGAATGCTGCTCGCCGTAGTCCACGCGGCCACCGAGCAGCTGGTAGAACGCCTCGCAGGCGCGGTCGTGGTCGGACGAGAGCGCGCCGACGTCCACGATCAAGTAGTTCACACGCATCTCGGCCAGCACGCGCTCGGGCCAATAGGGCGACCACGAGTCCCAGAGCGGCTTGCGGTGGCCGTACCCGAACACACCGTGGATGAGCACCACCGGGTGCTTGGTGGTGGCGTTTGTCGTAGCGGTGTCTGTCGTGGCGACCATTGAGCCGCTGTTTCTTTGCCTGTGGTTGTCGGTCAGAAGGCGCAATGAGAGGTAGGACGGACCATTGTCCATTGTTCTGGGCGGATCCAAAGTTTCTGCAACGCGTGTGGTCATGGAACGCCAAAGAACTGAAGCTGAGTGATTGCTAGTTTGATTGATAGCCGCACGTCAATTTTGAAGCCATCTTCAAAAATACAGTCAGCAAGGGCTTCCTACTTGGGGAACACGCCCGAATTCAGCAGCTCACCAAAATGTTTTTTATTGGAAATGTGTGCTGTATGAGTTTAGAAAACAAAATATATTTAATAATCAAGAAATGTTTTTATATGACTAAATTTTAGTAGTGGTTGTGTCAGAACCGTTGTCACTCGTCCGAAAAAAGTATCTTGAAGGGACACACAAGTCAACACTTTTGCATCGATGCGGCAATTGAGCATCGATCTGGCGGGCGAGTGCGACGATGAGCGCTCGTCCGCCAACCCCGACGCGGCGTACGTGAGCTTCCGCGATCTCGAGCAGAAT
>JAASFI010000683.1:0-19982 GCA_023333705.1 Globisporangium viniferum | reverse complement strand
CCTCGAACCGGATTGCACGATTCTCTTTGTCCGTTCACTCGAAGTAGTTCGCTGAACCGTTGAGGGTTGTTCGTCGGTCTACAATGCAAAACTGAACATTCGCAGGTTATGGGTACGTAGCAGGTTCTGCACACACAGAGGTGTTGCCCTTACTTTATCGTGCATGCAGCCTTTGATCAGTCGCACGGCAACTCCCTGCATTAACATATGGGCTCAGCTGTGAAGCAAGTGGAAAGCCGTGTTTTTTCACCATCATTTGTTTTCATTGAGCACGATTTACTTGGAATTTGTATTGAAAGCCGTCATTGGCATATAAATTTGGACGGCATTTTCTTGCACGAATTGTTTGCTTCATAATTGGTCAAATAAAGTGACTTATACAGATTAACAGCCAATCAATGCTTCAGTTCTGGAGATGAAGCGCGTTGGCCTTCACCAAGAGGGCATATCATTGCTACCTGTGCAGCATCGCTGCGTGGATCGCGTTCACTCATAAAGACCCTGCCCAGTACTTTAACACCTTCGGTGCGATAGAGGTCAGCGTCTTCACTCCACAACACTTGCGGCTTGAAAATCGACAAACAAATTTTCGAAAGCAGAAATCGACGAGGAGAATTTCTGATAGCACGCAAATCTATCAGATGCTAGTGTACGGTGACGGACGGCGCGTGATTCTCGTGGTCGCGGACGACTCACCGCTCACCGCGCTTAGAAATATACTCAAAATTTAGTACGAAGAAGCTCGATGAAAAGAAATGTACTGAGGATTTTTGCATCCTCAGTACATTTGTTATCATCGAGTTTTGTGACTTCATTTGGAAAAGGACAGAAAAAAATGTGGTATACTGTTTGTGTGGTTTTCGGTATAATCTTGCACTGATTTAAGTTAGTTACACTTGCTTTGCAAACCCATGTATTGTTTTACGTGCGTCGACTTAAAACGTACTGTTTTAAGTGAGCTGACTTAATGTGCACTGACTTCAAATAATTATCGTTAACTCTACCAGAAACAGCGCGCTTTCCCTTAATACAGCAACTCCGAGCCAACGCAAGTTTGGGGGGTTATTGCGATTTGCCAAAACTGGGGGCGCGCCTTCTCAAATAGAAACTCTACCGAAAACGGCGCACTTTCGTTGAAGAAGAATTTGTCATTCTGCGAGCGCAAACCCAAAACAAATCCCACTGGATCAAATCCAAGTGGGAGATGGATCCCTCATTCCCAAACAGAAGCGCCCGCAGATCTCCCAGCTCTCGAATCTCTCCTGCGGTTGCTCATTAGCAAACGCGCCTTCTTCCGCTCAAGTCGCCTCTTCCAGCCCCTCTCCACCCCCACCCCACCACTCAGTCTACCAGCATGAGCGCCATCGGAACCCGTCTCGCCGGCCAAGTGGCCGTGATCACCGGCGCCGCCGGCGGCATCGGCCGCAAGTCCGCGATCCTCTTCGCCAAGCAAGGCGCGCGCGTCGTGTGCGCCGACCTGAACGAGGAGGCCGCGGCCGAGACCGTGCACCTGGTGCACGAAGAGCTCAAGAAGTTCGGCGGTTCCAAGGACGTCGTGGCGCGCGCGCTCAAGGTGGATGTGTCCAAGAAGAGCGAGGTGGAGAACATGATCAACGTCGCGGAGAAGGAGTTCGGCAAGCTCAACATCCTCTTCAACAACGCCGGCATCATGCACAGCAGCGACGACGACGCGATCAACACGGAGGAGGACGTGTGGGACCTCACGATGAACATCAACGTCAAGGGCGTGTTCTTCGGCTGCAAGTACGCGATCCCTGCGATCCGCCGCGCGGGCGGAGGCTCGATCATCAACACGGCGTCGTTCGTGGGCATCCTCGGCGCGGCCACGCCGCAGCTGGCGTACACGTCGAGCAAGGGTGCGGTGATCGCGATGACCCGCGAGCTCGCGGTGATCCACGCGCGCGAGAACATCCGCGTGAACGCGCTGTGCCCCGGCCCGCTGAACACGGAGCTGCTGCAGAAGTTCCTGGACACGGAGGAGAAGAAGCAGCGCCGCCTCGTGCATGTGCCGATGGGAAGATTCGGCGAAGCCGCGGAGATGGCGAAGGCGGCTCTGTTCTTGGCGAGCGATGACGCGTCGTACGTCACGGGCACGTCGTTCGTTGTCGACGGTGGCATCACGTCTGCGTACGTCACCAGCGAGGCCCACGTGGACCCATTCAGCGGTCCAAGCGAGGTGTAAGGTCGTTGGTTGCTTGGTGCATAGATGAGTACGAGAGAGAGAAAAAAGAGAGACAGCAGCAGCGCGTGTGTGGTTTCTTTCTCGCAAGATAAGATGACGTGACAGTTGCAGCAGCAGATAGTAGATGACGATCGTCGTGATGGTAATTGCGCATACAACAAAAGAAACATGACCCAACTGAAAGATCGTTTTGATATCTTCTCCACGTGTCCGCCTCGTACGATGAAGCCTTCGCACACATGCCGCTGGTGCAACTTGGACAGCCGTAGCGCAAGAGGTTTGGGAGTGATGCAGCGAGACGATTGACAGAGCAAGACGCTCGTAATGCTTGGTCACTGACTATTAGAAAATTGCTCTCACCAGGATGGTTCGATATAACAGAGCAAGACGCGCGCAATGGTCATACGAGTAAAACGACTCTTACACTATGGGTTCCCATTCGAGACATGGGCTGCTATTCTGTGGCTTCATATTGAGCTCTTCGCTAGATTATCCGTCTCCTTCGCTTCGCTTGCGGCTGCTGTCAGCCAGTCATTCAGTCATTCAGTCAATCAATCTAGACGCGGAAGTTCCACTGTTGGTTCGTTCGTTCGACCACCAAACACACACACAAACAAGCGCACCGAAACAAAACCAAAGTCAGTCAGTACCACAGAAACCACAATATCCACACGCATATCACAGAGCAAGCAAGAAGCAAGTTAAACGTACCGCTTTGAGCTTGGTGACGGCGCGGAAGCCGTGCTTGGAGAGACTCACGCCCTTGCCCGTGTTGCGCTCGCCCGACCACGGCAGGTACGGGTCCAGCGCGTCGCAGCGGTTCATGAACACCGTACCGGCGCTGAACTGCGCGCCGACGCGCATCGCGCGCTCGCGGTCGCTCGTGAAGATCGCGGCCGTGAGCCCGTAGTCGCTATCGTTCACCTTGGCGATCGCTTCTTCGTCCGACGACACGCGCTGGACGCCGACGATCGGACCGAAGGACTCCTCCTTCATGATGCGCATCGAGTCGTCGCAGTCCGCGAGCAGCGTCGGCGCGAAGAAGCGGCCCTTGCCCTTGCTGTCGGTCGTGATGCCGCTGCCGCCCGTGAGCTGCTTGGCACCCTTGGCCACCGCGTCCTTCGCGTGCGAGTCGAGGAACGCCTGCGCAGTCGGCAGCGCCATGGGGCCGAGCGACGTCGCTGGGTCGAACGGGTCGCCCAGAGAGTACGACTCGAAGATGCCCTTGGCGGCGTCGACGAACGCGTCGTAGTTGTCGTCGTGCACGTAGATGCGCTCGATGCCGCAGCACGACTGGCCGGCGTTGTAGCACACGCCATCGACGAGCCCCTCCGCGGCCGCGACTGGGTCGGCGTCCGCCGCGACATAACCAGCGTCCTAATGCATTCGTTCGTTCAATGATACATGCGGGTTAGTTCACTCCAATAACGCAAGGCGCCAAGTTACATACAGAAGAGACTTACATTGCCGCCGAGCTCGAGCGTCACATCAATGAAGCGCTTGGACGCGGTCTGCTGCACCTGGCGACCACTGCACAACACCAAGAACAAGGTTAAGCGACCAGCCATGATGGAATAGGCATAGCAATTACGATGACGCACCCGTTGACCGAGCCCGTGAAGGACACAAACGCGGTCTCTGGGCGATGGATGAGCTCGGCCGCCACGTCGTGGTCCGCGAACGACGCCTGCAGCACGTTTTTTGGGAAACCCGCCTGCTCGAACGTCTTCTCGTAGTGCTCTCCGCAGAGCGGCGTGCGCGGCGAGTGCTTCAGGATCACCGAGTTGCCCGCGAGCACCGCCGGGATGATTGAGTTCACGGCCGTCATCAGTGGGTAGTTCCATGGCGCCTGCGCATAAATCACAATAGGCAGTTAGCATACGCTGTGCATTGAAGTATTGGAGCAAGACAAACAACTGGGTACGTACGATGACGTAGACGACGCCCACTGGCTCGTGGGTGATCTGGCGGAAGAGGCCGTTCTCCTCTGGGAACGTGTCGGTGCGGAGCGCCTCGTCCGACAGGTAAATGAGCGCTCTAATGAAGAGAGAGAGAGAGAGAAAGTGGTTAGTGGGTATTCATACACAACGCCATTACCATCATACGCAAATGGCTTACTTGGCGCGCGCAATGGTGCCGTTCACTTCGTTGCGCGCCTGCTGCAGCGGCTTGCCCATCTGGCCCGAGATGTCGCGCGCGATCGACTCGGTGTTGCTCGCGAGCGCGTCGATCCACTTCGTGCAGAGCGCCTGGCGCTCGTGCAGCGGCACGTGCTGCCACTCGCGCTGCGCCTTCACGGACGCGTCCAGCTTGGCGTGCGCCTGCTTGCTCGTGTCATACGCCACCTCGGTGAAGATCTCGCCCGAGTACGGGTTGTCCACCTTGACGCTACAGAGCATTCGACAGAGAAGAAGACAACGCGACACATTACCATTAGAAAAAGCTGCCAAAGAGCGATAAGCATGACGAAGCAAGCGAGCGCATTTAGACTTACGCGGCGGCGGCGAAGCCTCGTGTGGCCGTGCCACTCTGACGAACGGAGCTCGTGGCGATCTACACAAGCAGCACATGCGCACAGGATGAGGATTCGTCTACAGCAGCAGCGTCACACATAGAGACAGCAAGCATGAAGCATATATAGCAGCATATAGCGCCATACCTTCTTGGACACGTGGCGCAGCATGATGATGGCGGTGGTGGCAGTGGCGATTGAATCTCTTTTCGCTCTTCCCGTGGGCGGTGAAGATCTCTTTTTGGAACGCACTTCGCCGGAAAGCTCCAGGAGCACCGAGCGTCTGATACTAAACATGGATTAGTACCAGGCAGACTTTACCCAACCTCTGAGACTTTATGATCCGGTGGGTCATGTGAGCATTCAACAAAATCAATGTCTCTGGTTTGACTTGATTTCTGTAAGTCGATGTCCTGTGGCACTCCCTTCATAAATCTATACAACCTTTAAATTCTTCCATCAGAGGAACGGCTACTGTATGTGCATTCACACAGGGATGAGCTCGGTGAGAAACACCACAAAACTTGTTTTCCAGCCGTTTTCAGGGTCAGGAATAGAAAATTGACGGCGTTTCCGAGCCAGAAATAGAATGCGCATCCGCTGCTTCAAGATGCGCTCTCACTCAAAATGGAGCATGAGACAAGGATTTGCGATGGGAGGGAGACTCGCAAATCAAAAGCAGCCTGACAGCAGCAAGCCACTCGCGCGCGTGCAGCCGCCGATGACACGTGCAGACGCGATCGTCACACCATCAGACACGAGTGAGTGATTGCGTTCCGCAGTTCGACCACGCGGTCTTCACCAACCTGCTCTTGCAAGCAAAGAGCGTGCTGACCCCATCAAGAAGATCCATTGAGTGAGTGCACTGAAGCAAAGAGAGCCTGCTGCTGCTCATTCCGTTCCCACCAAAAAGATGCGCGCCGCCACGAGACTCGCCCGCCCCACGCGCACGCTGCGGCATCTGCTTCTCGGCTCCCGCCGCGCGCGTGTCTTGGCGGCGCCTCCGTCGTCGCCTCCGTCGTCGCTGTTGCTTCGCCAGCAGCAGCGCGTGCGAAGGCTGCAGCATCAAGCTCAAGCTGCGCAACCGCAGCAGCAGAAAGTCAAGTACTTGGTGATCGATGGCTACATCAAGTGGGGGAGAGAGGACCTCGAGTCTGGCGGCGCGGTCACGGCCGGCCAGCTCTACGCGGACATGCTCGTCAAGTGCACGCCGCCGCCATACGCCGCGAGCTACGACCTCATCTTCCCCGCCGACCCAGACTTTGAGCTCCCGGACCTGAGCCAGGTACTGTTGTCGTGCGTGCTTTGTGGCCGCATTGTTGTATCATAACTCGACGCATGCTCATTTGTTTGCTGTCGCTGTTGTTGCATGTTGCTCCGTTTGCAGTACCATGGCGTGGGCTGGTCAGGCTCGTCGCTCACGGTGTACAAGTCGGATGACGAGCGGATCGTGCAGATGAGCGACCTCGCGCGCCGGTGCTTCGCGCAGGGCATCCCGCAGTTCGGGAGCTGCTTCGGCGCGCAGCTGGCGGTCGCGGTGGCCGGCGGCGTCGTGGCGAAGAACAAGTTCGGCAAGGAGCTCGGCATCGCGCGCAAGATCAGCCTGACGCCCGAGGGGCGAGCGCACCCGATGTTCGAGGACAAGCCGTCCGTGTTCGGCGGGTTCACGAGCCACAACGACCAGGTGACGCACATCATGCCCGGCGGCCTCAAGCTCGCGCAGAACGCGCACACGTCGGTGCAGGCAGTGAGCGTGCGCCACCAGAAGGGCGACTTCTGGGCCGTGCAGTACCACCCCGAGTACGATTTGCACGAGATCGCGCGCCTGCTCTACTGCCGTCGCAAAGTGTCGATCGAGCTGGGCTTCTTCCGCGACATGGCAGGCGCCGACGCGTTCATCGCGGACCTGGAGACGCTGCACTCGGACCACTCGCGCCAGGACATCGCGTGGCGATACGGCATCGACCACGACGTGCTGGACGACGACATCCGCACGTGCGAAGTCAAGAACTTCATCAAGCACCTCGTGCTCCCGTACCACACGCTCGTCACGGCGGCGGGTGGCAGTAGCGGCAGCGATTAAATAACATAAGACAAAGATGAATACATATCTACACACCCGAATATTGCATGCATGCATGCAACGTAAGCACACATGCATGTAGTGTTATTTCCTCCATGATAGCTTTGGATGGATATAATGAGTCAGGTCAAGAAGGTCAGGGCTGGTCAAAGATTCAAACGACCATCACTCACTGGTTGCACTCTGTGAGTGATAGTCGCTTCTTGAAGAGAATACGATTGGGAACTTGGACTGCATTGCACAATGAGCCTGACGAGTAGAAAGACTGTGGATGCGAACATTGATGATCTGGTGATGATGCTGGTTTTGTATATCTGTGATGACAAATTCTCATTGGAGAAAGTCGGGTGTGGAATAAGTAAGTAAATCGTAGATCAGTCCGAGGATCGAACCCAAATGCTCTCTCTCTCTCTCTCTCTCTCTCTCTGTGGGTGGTACGTATGGATGTATGCATGCACTGGTCTCTCTATCAAGTGCATCTTTTTTCAGTCAGTCTCTCTTACGCGTCCTTCTTGCTCTTCCTCTTGCTCTCGCTGTCGCTGCCATCGTCACCACCACTATTGCGGCGCTTGCGCAGACAGCAGATGAGCAGCACGACACCGGCCACCGCCGCGCTGCTGATGAGCGCAAACTGCTGGAGCGCGGCCATGAGCTCCAGGTGGCGGAACATGCTCACGCCGTCGACGCTCCGCGAGAGGTTCGTCGCCACGTTGATGAGCGCGATGAGCTCGTTGCGGTTCAGGCGCGGCATCTTCTGGACGTCGTCGGCGAGCAGGATCTTGAGCGCCGTGCCGAGCCCCATGGTCTGGATCTTGCCCCACAGGCGGCACTTCTCGCACGTCACGCAGTCCATGATGCGGCTCACGTTCATAAACTTCTCGCGGAACTGCACCTCCAGCTGGCGCTTCTGCTCCTTCGCGTCGATGAACTCGTCGTAGGACATCTGGCCGCGCTGCACGCGGAAGAGCGCCTGCTCGTTGAAGCCCGTGAGCACCGACTTGCGCTCGGACGGACACGACGTGTGCTCCTTGTCCTCCAGCACGAGCTGCTTGAGGATCGCTTCCACGCGCGCGTCGTCCTCGGCGTTGCCTGTCGCGTAGTCGTATTGCAGGAGTTCGTCGCGGTATCGTCCGAGCGCGCGCATCACGAACAGGTACGTGAAGTAGAGGTTCTGTAGGCGCTCGCGGTGCTTGCCCACGCGGTGCACAAAGAGCGCCTGGTTCGTGCCCCAGCTGTTGCCGTACTTGTAGCGCAGCGCGATGTGCGTGTTGATCGACGCCTGGAGGCCCGAGATCAGGCGGTAGTACACGCGCTCTTCAAAGCACATGCCCTCGAGGCTCTTCTCCTGTCCGCGCTGCGGCGTAAAGCAGTTCTCCTTGTAGATCGCGTTCCACACGCGCTCGGCTTGGTACCCGCTGTACCCCGTGTACCGCTCGGGGTTCTCGAGCAGGTTGATGTACACCATGCTCTCGCCCGGCTCGCCCTGGTTGCTCCAGATCTCGTCGCTCTGCTCCTCTTTCCAGCCGCGGAACGTCTCGCCCGCGACGGCGTTCGTGCGGTCCACTTTTGACAGCTCGTCCTCTTCGCCCGTCTGCTTGGAGCACGGCTTGCCCGGCTCCTCGGACTGTGTGTCTTTCTTTTTGTCGGTCTGCTGCTTCTTTGTGGACGACGACGCGGCGGCTTCCTTGTCCATGCTGGCGTGACCGGACGCGATGTTGATGTTGCGCTGCGCGTGCGTGCGGTCCATCTGGTACCACGTCTTGGGGATCTCGTGCGATGGACACTCGCAGACCGCGCAGTCGATGCTCGCGCACATGCCGTCGTCCTGCCAGAACGGACACTCCTTGCCGAGGTCCACTTTGAAGTACCGGAAGAACGTGAGGTGCGAGAGCTCCTGCAGCAGCGGGTGGAAGTGCTCGGACACGGCCTTGTCCACGGTCTCGTAGTCGCAGCCCGAGTCCTGCACGCTGCCGCTCAGCTCGGGCGTGTGGCACACCTGGCACTGCAGGAAGTCGTACATCTCCTTGGGGAAGAGCGCGTTGCGCTGCGCTTTTGCTGCTGACGCGGATGCTGCTGCTGAAGCGTGCTCGGCGGCCGCTGGCAGCACGAGCAGCAGCGCCGAGAGCGCGGTCGCGAAGGCGCGGCGCAGTCGCAGCGGCGTCATGGCGTGTAGACGGATGGATGGAGGCGAACGGCCGTAGCTTAGTGAGTTCTGGCTCGCTGGCGGCGAGAGAAATGAGGATTGCGATGCTGGAGCTTTTCGCGTCCGCAACCTTCTTGGCAAAGGTTGTGCGTGCGTGGACACGCTGCCACGTTTCACGCAGAGGGGTGTCATTTTAGGTTCTAGCATGAGTTGATTGGTGGAAAAGAATGATGCATTGTTTGATTGGATGAAATGTATCTGATTAAGCTGCGTGGTGGATTATAATTGGAGAAAATGAAACACGTGATTATGCAAGAATTTTCCGGTGAGCCAAGATGGCTTGTTGGCCGCCAGAGTTCGGCTCGAACTTCGAGAAGATGGTTGCATGGAGAGAGCTCGTCCACAGCAATGTATATGCTGTTGTGGACGAGCTGGGCAGCTCTCATGGTGGACTTGTTGTTCGTATCCCCCCCCTCCCCCCCACAGAGTTGTCCATGATGGTCCACCAAGAGTTCAGCGTCCAAAAAGTCTTCCACACTGCGTCTCTATGTGAGGGCGGCGGCTCTCCATGCCATCCATCCCGAGTGCGTATCTGTGCCAACCCAAGCGACCCTAGATGTCCTTTGGGGCACTTGCGAAAGTGTTTGTATCCTAGAAATAGACTACAAACACAGCCACGCGAATGAGACCCGGACCACTCGCACGACCCTGAAGCTTCAAAGCAATGTGAGCGTTGGTCAGACAAAGTCGCCTTCTGGGTGAATTCATGCTTTTTCAGTGAACCAAGCAGCGCACATACACACAAGCGCGACGTTTAACAGCAAGAGTATATTAAATGTGTAGTACAAGTGCTGTGTGGACATGAGTGCAGAATGTTTTTATCGAGGTACACAGCTCAACGAAGAGCCCTTTCCTCGGTTCGGAGGAGCTCGCTGAAGTGATCGATCGATTCAGATCTACTTGTTCAGTAGACTGGAGTTGGTGGTGGAGATGAATGCTCGTTCAGATGACGTCGGGGCGCTGAGAACGGGCTGTGCAATTCGAGACAGCAGCTTCTTTCTACCTTACACGGGCCAGGAGTGCGAGCTTGATCTCCTCAGATACTCTTTCTCCACGCCTGTGTAGAGCGAATCCTTGCACAACTCCAAATGCGTGTACATGTCTGGTCTAAGTGAAGCGCTGATGGACGACCAATCTCAAGACGGCTTGAGATTGGTCTTCTGCATGTGCAGCTCCCGTGCATATCACGACGCAACGTGTTTCCATCTGCGTGCACATCCAGGATCCTCAATCTCGCTCAGGTCCCATCCTCATTCGGCCACCTTCTCCCCTCATACAGCGTGGTCCACCTTACCCACCTTCTTCAACAATCCCTACTTTCGACCCAAAGGAAGTTGATCACCCTACTTAACCATTTTAATAGCGTGGCATACCTTAAGTTTGCATGTCAGCATCTTGCAACTTCAATAGGAAATCTGTGTCCAATGTTCTGATTGGGCAATCAGCCCCAAAATCTATCTTTAGACCTCTTGCTGCATTTTCTCATCTCATTCGCTTCGATTGCCGCGTGCTCCCAGCATCACATCCGTGCGCATCATTCCCCCTTTAACACCTGAGCGCATATTCACGATGTTCACCGCCCGACGCGCGCTGCAGCTCGCGCACCGCACCGCCGCCGCCACGCGCGCGCTCTCCTCTGCTGCCCCAGCAGCCACGCCGCTCTCCGTGCTCGTGATCGACGGCTACTCGAAAGAGGGCCGCGAGGATCTCCAGGCGGGCGGCGCCAGCACGGCCGGCAAGCTCTACCAGGAACTGCTCAAGAAGTGCACGCCACGCGGCAACGTCGTCGCCGACATCGTGTACCCGGCCGACGAGGACTTTTCGACCCCGGACCTGTCCAAGGTGCGTGCATTTGTGTGTTGTTGTGTTTGTCATGTTGAAGTTTGGTGAAGTTTGGTGAACGAAGTGAAATCCTGACATGCGCTTTGGTGGTCGTTCGTCTCTGTGTGATTTTGTGTGTTTAGTACCACGCTGTGGCGTGGACCGGGTGCTCGCTGACGATCTACGAGACCGAGGACATCCGCGTGTCCAAGCAGATCGACTTTGCCAAGAAGGTGTTTGAATATGGTGCGTGGAGTCGCTTTACAGACAGGCACACTTGGTGGGGCTTGCGTGGCAAACAGTAAGTAGCACATGAACTGATGGATTGTTGTGCATCAACGTTCATGTTACAGGCCTCCCTCAGTACGGAAGCTGCTGGGCGGCGCAGATCGCGGTGGCGGCGGCGGGTGGCCACTGCGGCAAGAACCCGCGCGGTCGCGAGATGGGCATCGCGCGCAAGATCGCGCTCACGCCCGAGGGCCGCGCGCACCCGATGTTCGAGGGCAAGCCGACCGTGTTCGACGCGTTCACAAGCCACAACGACGAGATCACGCACATCGCCCCCGGCGGACTGCACCTCGCGAGCAGCGACTTCACGTCCGTGCAGGCCGTGGCGATCCGCCACTTGAATGTAAGTGATTGAGTGAAAGTTCATGGGTTTATTGCATGGCGCCTCCTGACCTTGTGTTGTTATTGTTACGTGATGGCGCACAGGGCGAGTTCTGGGGCGTGCAGTACCACCCGGAGTACGACCTGCACGAGCTCGCGCGCCTGACGTACTGCCGCCGCGCCAAGCTCGTGGAGCTGGGCTTCTTCCCGGACATGAAGACCGCCGACTACTACGTGGACGACCTCGAGAACCTGCACATCGACCCGTCGCGCTACGACATCGCGTGGCGCCTCGGTATCGACGCGGACGTGATGGACGAGACGATCAAGAACTGCGAGACGCGCAACTTTATCAAGCACCTCGCGCTCCCACACAAGGCGGTCATCGAGGGCAAGAACTAGAGAAAGCAAGGCGCTCGTTTACACACGGCCATGAACGCTTTTGTAGAGCTTAGAAGCCAAGCTTACTTGTCAATCGTTCACTAAATGCCTTGCAACAATACTAGTGAAGGAGAAGATGCCTCGTCCAAGAGAAACTAAAATGCATTGTTCAAACACAGTTACACATTAGAAAAGAGTATGTGGGGAGCTACTTTAACTTACGTTCAAGGCGCCCTCGCAACCTGATGATGTTCACGCTAGATTGGCTTGTGCCTTTGCTGCAATCCAGTAGTAAACTCGCTCGTTCGCTGGACTGGACTGGGCTTAGTTGCCGCCCTTCTTCTTGGCAGCCTTCTGCATCTTGACGGCCTGCGCGTTGACCTTGGCCTCGCGCACGAACGGCAAGTAGGTCACGCCGCCCATGAACGGCACGAGCACGTCCGGCACCTTGACGCCGTTCTCGTCCTGGTAGTTCTCTAAAATGCAGCAGACCGTGCGCGTCGAGGCGCAGAGCGTCGAGTTGAGCATGTGCACGTACTTCTTCTCGCGCTGGTTCTCCTTCTTGATGCCACAGCGAATCTCCATCGCGCGCGACTGGTAGTCTGTGCAGTTGGACGCCGACACGAGCTCGCGGTACTCTTTGTACGCCGGGAACCACGCCTCCAAGTCAAACTTCTTGGTCGCCGCGTTGTTCAGTTCGCCCGACACGATGTTCACGACGCGGTACGGCAGGTTGAGCGACTGGTAAAAGTCCTCGGCGTGGCGGATCATCTCTTCGTGCATCGCCGCCGAGTGCTCCGGCTCCGTGATGCAGAACTGCTCGATCTTGTCGAACTGGTGCACGCGGAAGATGCCCCACGTGTCCTTGCCGTGCGATCCGGCCTCCTTGCGGAAACAGGTCGAGAAGCCGCCGTAGCGAAGCGGCAGCGCGCTCTCCTGGATCCACTCGCCCTTGTGGTAGCCGCAGATCGGCTGCTCCGACGTCGCGATGAGGTACTTCTCGTCCTCGCCGATCACCTTGTAGAGCTGCTCGTCAAAGTCGTCCAGCTGCGCAACCGACGCCATCACGTCCTTGTTCATAAAGAAAGGCGGCTTGAGCATCTTGTACTTGCGGTTCATCAAGAACGCCGACGCGTACGACATGAGCGCCTGCTCCAAGAGGAAGCCATAGCCCGTCAGGAAGTACGCGCGGTGGCCCGCGACCTGCACGCCGCGCTCTGGCTCGTAGCCGTCGATGCGGTGGAGCACTTCGTGGTGGAAGTGGAGTCCCTCCTGCTGGATCGGCGTTCCCCACTCCTTCACGATGAGGTTGTCGTCTTCGTTGTTGGACACTGGCACGGTCGGGTCGACCGTGTTGCCGATCTTCGTGAGCTCCTTGTCGACGACCTCCTTGAGCGCGTCCGCCTCCTTCTTCTTCTCCGGGATGAGCAGCGCCAGCGCCTTGCGCTCCTCGCTGATCGCCTTGAAGTCCTGCTTGGCCTTGCTGAGCTCCTTGATCTGCGCCTGCAGCGCGTTCACCTTCATCTGCATGGTCTCGACCTCGCCCTGCTTCTGGCGCCACTCCTCATCGAGCGCGAGCACCTGGTCCACGAGGTCGACGTTCAGGAAGCGCTTCTGCTGGTCCGAGCGCACCTGGTCCGGGTCGCCGCCGCGTTCCTTGCGCAGGCGGTTGATGTCGATCGGCATGCTGGCTGTTCTCTCTCTTCTCTTGAGGCTCTTGCTTCGTGGATCCCAAAAGAAATAGTGAGGCGTGTGAGGGCGGTCGTGTGTGTGTGGTGCACAGTTTTCCGAAGAACAGAGGTGTTAATTAACGATTTACCGTTACAATGATGGTTTGAGAATGCTGTTCCACCAGTTAATTGTTCAAATCAGATGCGAGCTGCATTTGACAGAAGCATACTTTAATCAAGTTTCATGTAGAAAGCTGGCTTCATTTGTTTTGTACCCATGTTGCAGACGAATGTGTTTTTTGCTGTTCATACGAGGTGTCCGGCGGATGTAAGATGTGGCTCTGCTCGCTTTCTTTGAAAGCACACGTGTCTGAAAAGCGCATGAGCTGACACAATACAACTAAAGAACGTTCTTGTGGATCAGGATCAGGCTTCTTGGTGGTCTCTCGTAGGATGGAGTGATAATGAAGCTGACAACAAGTTGCTCATAAATCACTGCGTGCATTTTTGTTGCTGCTTACAGTTAACAACGATCTCGCGAAATAGCGAGACAGAAGAGGGGAGGGCGAGCACTATCACCTTGTGCAGCAACAGTGCGCCAGACTTTTGTCGTGACCAGCACTCAGAGAAGCGTGCTGCGCGAGTGGCGGTCCTGTGTGGCGGTGAAGCGGTCCACGACCGTGTTCGCGTTCGTCGCCCCCTTCGTGAGCGTCGCCAAGTACGACACCAACAGCGCGTCATTGTACTCCTAGCATAGCAAAAACATCACATATGCAAATTCAGCCATCAGGATAATTCATTTTATCAAGAAGGGACACAACATCACATGCTCACCTGCAGAAACGCCGCGTCGAAGCTCTGGGAGGTCATGGCGGGGAGCTGGTTGCAGATGCTCGAGATGTGGCGCAGCAAGTTGTGGTCCATCGGCGCGTCGCCTACCATTTTTGAGAGCCACAAGACCATACACAGTCAATAAACAGCTACTATCTGGATGCTCCAAACAGCCACAGCATGAAGGCGCACCGTTCTTCATGGCTTGCAGGAACCGGATCAGCACATCCACTTGGCGGTCGAGCATCTTCATCGCATCTCGCACATTGCCTAGGTATGGGTGCACTATATGGCACACACACAATAGAGTCAACTTAACATCAGTTCTACATACACGGGACGGGCACTTGAAACAAACACAAAAAAATGAACCCATACGTGAAGACTTGGAGCTGTCGCCGATCGGCGCGATCTTGGAGATGTGGTCCACCGAGATGCCCTCGGTCTCGGACGTCTCCACTTTGAACGGCGTCTTGACAAAGAGCATCGTGGGCGAGCCGTTGAGCACGTGCAATTCGGACTCGAAGAGCGTGATCGGGAGCTTCTTCTTCGTGCTGAGACCCTTCGACACGGGGTCGAGCAGCATGAACAGTGGGCTCTCATTGAACTCCATCACCTACATACAGCATACCAGAGCGAACTGTTAAAGGCGGTTTGTATGGAAAGAGGAACTGGGGAAGAGCAATGAGAAACAAAAACGTACCGATCGGTGGGTCGCCAAGTCCGTTGGCTGCACCTTTGTGCCAACCGTGTACCATCCGAGCAGCTCAAAGCCTGGGAATACCTGGGAGACTGTAGCGTTAACACACACACACACAACGAGCACAGTGATGAGCCCTCGCTACTAACAGCTACATGCGATAGTAGCTCAAAATGGAGGGGTGCAAATCAGCGACATCAACAACGTACACTGCTGGATACGCGAGGTCAGGAACTCCTTGTCCAGCTGCACTTCGCCGTTGACCACGTCGTAGCGCATCTCGAACGAGTCGTACACCGATACATCGAGACCGTTCTGGATGCCGAAGAGTGCGCCGATCGCCTGGGGCATCTTGGCGTCCGCAGCAGCAGCAGCAACAGGAGCGGAGGAAGCTGAAGCTGCTGCTTGCTGGTCCTGCTGGAAGTTGCGGCGCTCGCGCGTGAAGTGGTCGGCGACGTTCATGATCACGAGTGGGTGCACTTGGATCTGGCGCTCGCCGCCGCCGCTGCTGCGCTCCTCGCGCTGCACGAGCGGCTCTTCGCCCGCCGCGAGGCTCTCGTTTGCGCTTCGCATCTCTGTGTCCTGCATCTTGGCTCAAATGCTTCTTTTTGACTTGCTTTTTGCAATTGGAAGCTGGGTGAACGCTTCTTGTGTGAGGATGTTCTTACATAATGAGTATCTTTAACTATATCATCCAATTGCTTTGTAACAGGTAATTGGCTATGTGAGTAGGTAGTATGTAACATAGGCAACCGTTCGATTTAATGACAGATTAATTTGAATGCACGAGATATCCATGCTGTGGATTGGTAGAAAATGAACCAAAATTTTGGGTTTACCACACAGTTACGACAAAGTGCGATTTCCGGTCATTGTGATGATTCGTATTTTCCGAATCAGGCACACATCCGTCCACCGTCTCGGGAGCATCATCACCTCCATTCTCTTGTTCACAACACTCAGTGAGTCAGAATCGTACTTTAAACACCAGACACCCTACTGTCAACCGCCACCGATCGTCGTCTAGTGGGAACCGTCGGTGGCACCAGCGTACCTCCTCCTCTTTTTTGGTACGTTTCAAGCAAGTCTGGACATCCAGACTGGTTGTATGGGCGTTTGTATGCGGTCGCTGAAATCATCGCCATCAGCGTTCGCGCACGTAATACACACGCACACGCACCGCCACGCCCGAAGGTTCGCTCTGTCGACCGTCGCAGGCTCGCCCGCTCTTCTTCCCTGCTCATCTTTCTCGAATCCACCGCCGGCCGCCTGCGCTGCGTACTTCCCGCTTGAGTGCATGCCGCGCGCGCTCCGCCTCACCCCGCAGCCTCGTCATCGTCAGTGGTCTCCGCTTCCAGCAGCAGCAGCAGCAGCATGGCTGATCTCTCGGACGAGTTCATCTGGTCCCTCGATGTGCGTGCGACAGTGTAGTTTATTTTTATTTTTAGCTTAGCTGCGGATGCCGCTTTTTCTATTTACTACTTGCTGTGGCTTATTGTGGCTTATACCTTATGGTGGCTGTCGTCGTGCATGCGATGGGTGGCATCATGCTCGTGCGCATGTTCTGACGGTTTTACTTACTCGTTTGCTCGTGATATGGCGGTGCGCTGCTGCTTTCTAATCCAGTCGCTGATCCAGGAGAATGCACAAGTGGAGGTTGACCCCGACGGCGAGCTCGCGCGCGCCAGTGTGCTTTCGCAGGACGTCGAGCCGTTCCTGCACTTTGGCGGCATCAACGGCACCAGCAACAGGGACGGCAAGCGGGGCGGGATGATCGACAGTGACTACGTCTATGGCCGCGCCACGGAGCGTATCCGCGCGTCTCTCGCAGCCGAGCCCATCAACGAGGACGACGATGGCGGAGACTACGAGGGCCACGAGCAAGAGCGCGGCGACGTCGTGAACGGACTCGACCAGCAGCTGCCGGCCGCGTGGACAGACCCGACCGGCTCGTTCCACCTGGACGCCAACAGCTACCACACGACATCCGGCGGCGGCCGCAGCGTCAGCAACGACACGGACCGGTCGTTCTCGATGGCGTCAGAGCAGTCGTGCGAAGACGACTCGTCTTCGCCACCGAGCCCGCTCTTTGGCTCGTCTATCAAGGTGATGTCCGACCTGTCGTCCGACACGTTCAGCTACGAGCAGCGCATTGAAAAGACGCTGACAGAGAGCATGGGCAAGCACAAGCGGCTGGAGCGCAGCGGCGGCAGCGGCGGCAGCGGGTCTCCCAGCTCGTGTGCTGGTGGGGGTATGGAGAGCCCCACGACGATCTCGCACGAGGACGACCTGCCGCAGCACTTCACGATGGACCACATTGGCCATTTCGATGCGCACTTTGGGCGAGAGCTCTTCCTCGAGCAGCTCGGCAAGAGCTTCGTGGACGGCTCGGGCTCCAAATCGCTCGCGTCGTATCGCATGTCGTCGTATCACCGGATGTCGATGGCGACCGACGTCATCAAGCAGGGCTGGCTCGTCAAGCGCGGCGAAGTGGTGCCGAGCTGGCACCGACGGTGGTTCACGCTGCGAAGGATGCCCGAGGGGCCGATGCTCACGTACGCGCGCGACAACTCGGGGTCGGCGCCGGCCAAGATGATCGCGCTGAGCTCGACGTCGCGGTGCATCGTGCGTCCGAAGCTGTCGCGTGACCACGAGTTTCGCGTGATCACGTCCACAGATTCGTCCCGAAGAGAGTTTGCACTCGCGGGGGCCTCAAATTTTGACATGACCGAGTGGGTCTGCTCCATCCAGTCGGCGATCAATGCGGGCAACAAGTCGACGTTTGAGGGCTCGGAGGACTTCCAGCGGATATGGAACGAGTTCGGCATCGACGGCTTCCTGCTCCGGTACGGGATCCGCAAGTGCAGCTCTCGGAATCACCTGCAGACCCGCGTGCTGGAGCTGAATTTCGCCGAGCAGACGATCACAAACTCGCGCCGAGGCGAGTCGCTCACGACGCTCTACTTCAACGACGTGCTCAACGTATCGGTGTCGACTGCGCGACCAAACAACGAGGAGTTTGGCATCGTCTTGGATTTCAACGGCCGCCACCGGTCCTGGCCGATCTACCTGGACACGAAAGAAGCGCGCGACGACCTGCTCGGCATCCTGCAGAAGATCGCAGAGAAGGACGTGAACGGCGAAGACCTCGAGATGCGCAGCTCAAGGCTGATCCTCAAGACGGGCTTCATGGAGCGCAAGAACGTCGCTGCGGACGTCCGGGTTGTGGGACCGCATGCGACGCTGAAAGGACGGTTCTTTGTCTGTCTCTACGAGAACTGTCTCGTGATCTACCCGGAAGACGGCGACATGAGCGCACGGCCGTGGTACGTGGTCACGCTCAAGGGCATCCAGGTGTCTTGCAAAGAGGACAAGTGCATGCTGACGCTCGGTCGTCTGGTGGTGATCTGTCCGTCGCCCGCCGAGACGCGCGGGTGGTACAACGCGATCCTGTCTGCGATCATGCTGCCGGCGGAGATCATCGAGCTGGAGCTGAAGGAGCGTGTGAAGGTCCGCAACGCGTTCCACGCGTCGGTCTCGCGCCTGCGCAAGCTGCTCAAGGCAAAGGTGAAGCCCGAGGTGAACGGTCCGCCGAAGGACATGAAGTCCATTGAGCTGATGATGCGAGTCCTGTGGCAGCTCATATTCCCAGGTACAGACAGTCATGGGGAACTTGGTTTTCACTTGCAGTTGATTCGGTGGTGTGCTGATTTTGAAATGTGTTGTTGTTGTTAATTTGCTGACTGCGCAGGTGAGGAATACACCTCCAATAGCGATCCGCGGTGGCTGGAAATTGGTTTCCAGAGAGGAGGGCCCGCGTCCGATCTGCGTTCGAGCGGGCTTTTGGGCCTCTACTGCCTGATCTACTTTGTGAACGACCCGTCGAGCGAGTTCCAGCGCATCCTCGACCGCACGCGGCACGGCGTGAGCGAGGGCAACATGAAGAACTACCCGCTGGCGATCGCGTGCATCAACGTTGCGACCGTGCTGACCGAGACGTTTGGGTTTGGGGACGCGGGGACACACTCGGCGGGGTGCTCGCTGAATGCGATGAAGACTTTTGTGCACTTGATCGGTCAGACAGTGGCGCACGCGCCGTATGAAAGGGACCGCACCGCGTCCGTGACGTCGTCGCGCGCGCTCGCGTCGTTCGATTCCTGGGAGGAGATTGTCGGCGAGGCGGACAACCACGTGTTCGAAGACATCTTCTGTTTGCTCTTCCCTGTGCTCGACCACCTGTTTGTGGAGATGGAGGCGGTACGTTGTTGTTGTTGTTGTGTGTGTTTTGTTTCGTGGTCATTGTGGTCTCTGCATGCATGCTGACAATGTCCACTTCTTGTATGTACTCTTTTGCAGGGCTACATGGAGTTTGGGCAGGTCGTGTCGGCATTCCGACGACGCATTGGCGTGATTTTCGACGCGCTGCCGAAGACTATGGGCGAGCTCGCAGCGCTCGCCGCCGAGCCATGCACTGACACGCTTGTGGATCCGCTTTTGCTGGGGAGAGGGAGTAGATAGCACCCACGAGTATGCGGGCGGATACGTGGAACAGACAAACCGGCACAGACGTGGTATAGAAAAGGTTTGATTAGACAGAAACGAAGAGACGATAGAGAGAAAGAGAGAGAGGCGCCAAGCGCGGACGCGAAGGAACTAAACGATTGGTGGCGAATGATGATGAATGAATAGATTTATGGTTTGAATAGACTAACGTTGGGTACTGCCACCACTGTAGGGTACTGCGCTCTCAGATGACTAACACCACCCCCCTGTTCACCGGAAGAAGACTCAACGTGCAATTTGGTTTGCATTCACTCTTTATGAGAGCGAGGCGACGTGGGTCTCCAGTTGCTCAAACACGATCAAACCGCGTGCGATGATGTCGGACTTCCACTGGTAGCTGCGGTGCAGGTAGAACGCGTCGCGCAGGCGCTGTCCGTACGGCAGGCGGCGGCTCGGCGCGTGGTGG
>JAASFI010000682.1:0-19984 GCA_023333705.1 Globisporangium viniferum | reverse complement strand
TTGGACAACACAAATACAATCTGTTTTTGTCGCATTAAGCCTCAGTACCCAAACCGCTCGGCATCGCTCCGCTCTGCCTCGCGTTTGCACTCACTCCGGCTTCGCCTCCGTTCGTGGACAACCCTAAACCCTAAACCCTAAGACGAACGGTCCTCTATCTAAACCCTAAACCCTAAACGGCGAATGCGTTAAATCGCAGGTTGATTGATCTTGTGAATGGAGCTACCTTTCGACTCATTTGGCTGTGAAGGGATTCAAAGCCACTTCAACTTGGGGGTGGATCGTCCCACATCTGTGACAGGGTGCCAAAAGCCGCACTGGCCAGTCATGTGGGCTCCCAAGTAGGCACACTGAGAGAAATCCAGTGCGTCATTGAAAAGACCTCCAACGTTCCTAGGGTTGTCTGTCAAGTGCGCGAGATGTAGGGAGCAGATGGATGTCAGAACCAAGAAAGGGTCGGCATGTCTGCTCGCTGACTGCTTGTATTATCAGCGCAATGGTGCGCGTGAGGCATTCACACAATACGAAGCTCCATGGAGTTTACGATGACAGGCAGTCCCAACTTTGGGTTGACGAGGCTATTTGCGTCACGCGGGACTGGTCAGTGCAGGAAGATCTGGTGCGACCGAATCACTTTTTTCCATTTGGGGCCGCGGGTTTGGTAGCCATCTGAGCTTTTGGTTTTGGCTCAGCTGACAGGAGCAAACGCGCTGGCGGGCCGACCCGACCCAAGCGATGGGTCGTCTCGTCAAACAACTTGATTTCGGCGCATCACCCTCCTTTGTTCCAGAGAAAGCAAGTGAGCACACCCAGTCAAAAGAGACCGAGTGTTGGATTGTACTGTATCCAAGGCTCCACGCGTTCGAAAATAAGCATTGAGGAGCTCATTTTGGCCTTTTGTCGTCAAGTGATCGAGACACGATGGCATTTCATGGTAATATGCAGACTGCAGACACGATGGTATGTTCATGGATGTTCGCTTTCTGTTTCCCAGATGTGCGAGTGCTTCCTGATAGAGAGAAAGAGAGAGAGAGAGGCCATTTCCATACAAATCCCAACCAAAAAGACACATAGACAGACAGGGTTGCTCTTCGCGGAAGGAAGCAGCAGCAGATGTGGAACGAGGAGGAGGGATGAGGCGATTCGCTCACTTCTTGAAACCCGACGACCCGCCTGCCCGCCCGCAAGTGGGTCGCTTCATCATGCGGTTCTGGCCGGGTGAGGGGAGGGGGAGTATCCTTTTAAACCAATAAAAAGACTTTAAATGGGCAATAACAGACGTGATTAGCTGCTATGTTAAAAAAAAGCAGGCTTTGCGTCCAATCGAAGCGCGAGGAACTAGGTTAGCGGCGGCGCTTTGTGTTGTCTGACCCGCCGGTCTCCGCTGGCGTGGGTCCATGGGCTGTACCCGCGAGAAAGAGAGCCATGCATTCGACGCGAGGAGGGCGAGCGCAGCTGGCCGGCCATGGAGACTCTCACTTCTCGTCTCCCATCGCTGTGAGTGGAGTGCTCTTGTCTGCGCGTCATGGGCGTGTACGCGCGCGTGTGGCTTCATGTGTGCGCACCTGCACGCTAGTGTGAACACGATATGTATGGACGCCGCGTACTCACTTGCGCCGTACATCCCATTCGAATGATTCATTACAGGAAGACGCCAAGTCCCCTTCCGCTTCTTCGCTGTTCCATCTTTCTTTCCTCGCAAGTCCAACATGGTGCTCCTCGACGACCTCCTCTGCAACGAAGACAGCGTGGCGCCGCTCGCCGATGATGAGTGCGGTGCGCCGTTGGGCACCACGATGGACGCGGCCGAGGTGCTGGCCATGATGCTGCAGCAGGAGGCGCGCGAGGGCCGCGTGCAGCGCAACGCCAAGTACCTCGCGGACGTCCAGCGCCACGGCATGGAGGCCACCTGGCGCCGCAAGATCTGCCACTGGATGTTCGAGGTATGTGCATCCGCGCTTGCTAGTGTGTGGTGGCACTTTAATCACACATGTCGTCTCATTACAATTCTTATTTACATGCGATGTGGTAACTCAAATAGACCGGCAAGGCGTTTGAGTTGGCGAAGGACACGGTGGGCTGTGCGATCTACTTCATGGACCAGTACCTTTCGATCACGTCCGTGGACAAGATCATGCTGCAGCTGCTCTCGATGGTCTGCATGTACGTCGCGTCCAAGATGCACGAGTCCCAGCCGATCTCCATGGTGCGTGCTGTACGAAAATCAGACCTTGATAATCTTGTATTGGCCTGTAATTTCTAACACTGTTCCGCACAAATTCCACAGGATGAGATGGATCTGCTCTCCCAGCGCAAGTTCTCCCGCGACGACATTCGCAAAGTGGAGTCGCAGCTGGTCCAAGTGCTCGGGTGGCGTCTGGCGCCGCCGACCTCGTTCACGTTCGCTCGGGACTTCATCCAGACGCTGGACGTGGCCGACAAGCAGGAGCTGGAGGACCAAGCCCTCCACTTTCTCATGGACGTGACGGAAGGTAGGCTTTTAGGCAGTTTTTCCATTTCGGTGCCCGTACCCAATAACGCTGTTGACATCATACTCACCCTCTTCATTGTTATTCACACCTTCAGATTACGGATCTTTACGCTTCAAGAACTCGAGCATCGGCATCTCGGCCGTGCACGTGGTGTGGAACGCCCTTCGTCTGCGTCCGAGCACCATCATCAAGGACGCGGTCCACGCGCTCGACCTGGACGCCAGTGAGTTTGTGGACTGCTACAGGTGGCTGCGCGAACTGCACCACTCCAAGCACCAGCAGCCGCGCTTCATCAGCGTCGAAGAAGCCAAGATCGACCCGTCGCGCTCCATCAGTCCTACGTCTGTGGAGGACGCCGTCTTCGCCGTCTGCCATGACGCCCTGAACCCGGAGCTTGTGGAGAGCGTGACGACCGCGAGCGCGAAAGACAAGCGGAAGTGCTCGTCTTCGTCTTCAGAAGACTCCCCGCAAACGAAAAAGGCGCGTCACAATTTGTGCTAGGAACTGTGAATATTGCGCTCCACCATCCGTTCCCATCACAGGAATGGACTGGACGCGCGGCGTGCAGGCGGCCACAATGTGCTGCTGCTTTGTTGTTATTTAAGTGAATGAAGGCGTTATTTAAATGGAGTCCTCATGTGTTTGCACCTCCATGTGTGCGCAAACCCATAAAAGCTGAGTGAAGTGTCTTTTGCTCAACAATCCTGGCGCACCATCAGTTCGGACAAGTTGGGAAATGATTTTGATTCCGAACAGGGCGGCGACAAAGGTTCTCGACAGCCAGTGCCAATTCGGCTGGATCGTGAGTCGGCGATGCTGGACGGAAGAACAATCAAAACGAAACACGATCCAAAGTTCTCGCGGTTTGCAATCTTTGTCGATAAATATTACGAGGGATTCTATTTTGTTGGGTTAGTTTGGGTCAGCGCGGCATCAAATTGCGCGCATTTTCTTGCTGCGAGGGCGGCGGTCGTCCGCGTCCACGAGCTCTTGAGACTGCTGGTTCTCCAAGAGCGCGCAAAAGTCGACGGCCCAGGCCGGACTGCAGAGGTCTTCGCAGAATTCGGCGTCCACCGCGCACGGACTGCTCGCGAAGCTAAAGCCGTCGATCTCTTTCACTTCCACGACTGAGCTCAGCCCCACGTGGCTCTTGGAGTGGTGTAGATCCACCAGAAAATGGAAGCAGTCCACTAGTTCCGAAGCAGGCACATCCAGCGAAGACAACACAGTTGCAAATGCTTCGTGTACGTCGCCGAGCTGGAGTTTCGTGAAGATAAATACGGTGGCGATTGCGATAGCAGACGCGCTGAAGCGAACGGAGGCGTAATCTGAAGAAAAAATATAGAGGAAGTGGCATTAGATACACTTGCACTCACGTAGAACCATAGGCAAGAGTCGTTTGGACATACCTTCAGTCACGTCTTGCAGGAACGGCATCACGGAGCCGAGAAGCGCTCTCTCGTCTTGAATCTCGAGAGCGGCGACCAGATCTCGAGCGAATGTGAACGGCGTAAGCGGATCCAAATTCCAGTTCATGGCCTTCGTCAGCTGGGCTTCCATCTGCCACAGCTCTTTCCTTGAAAACTTGTTCTCGCTCAGCACTTTCATCTCGTCCTAAGGCACAGTAGCAGATCACGAACACTTCATGTCAGCTTGGGCTCTGAGGGCAGAAAGAGGAGGGGAGACGCTGACAACTGACTGACCATCGAAATGGGCTGGGACTCGTGCATCTTGGACGCCACAGAGAGCGACACGAGTGACAGCAGCTGCAGCTTGTGCTTGGTCACCGAGTGGGCAGACAAGTACAGATCCATATAGTTGATCGCGCAGCCGACGGTATCTTTCGCCATGTCAAACGCCGATCCAGTCTGTAGCGCAGCGCAGAGCCAACCATTAGTTCTTGCTCATTGTACAATGGAATCGCCTAATGCTAATGAAGCGTGCACAACATACCTCGAACATCCAGTGGCTCATTTTCTGTCGCCAGGCGTCGATCATGCCGTCCCGCTGCACGCTCAGCAGGTACGAGCTGTTGCGCTTGACGCCACTGCGTCGCTCTCGCAGCAGCAGGCGCTGCAGCGTCTCTGTCGGGTTCGCGATTGGCGTGACAGCGGCGCAGTAGCTGCTGAAAGCTGCCAGTCTTTCCTCATCGGCGCTGATGTCGCCTTGCTTGCAACGTGCTGGCATTGTGGATGGTTGAATCGGATCAAAGTGGAACGTGTGTATCAATGCACGCGTACAGATGCGATCGCTAGAGTTGCTTGCACAGCACAAGTGACGCCACAGTGCGGAGATGGGAGGCAATTAGGAAATGATTGCAGCGGTCGGCGGTCATCATCGTTCGCGCGGATGAGCGCCTTGGAGCGCGCATGGCTCGCCGCCGCAGCCTGTGATCTGTCGCGGCGGAACTGTTGGCTGCACTCACCACCGAGCCATTTTCGTTCGCCTCCACCACCAAACATGAAAGGGCACGGATGGCTCTTTTTAAAGCCCATGATTGGTGGAAATCCAACATACTCTTGGGAGTTTCAACGAATCAAAGCTGCAGTTGGACTTTATTAAAGGCCAATAAAAAGACAGCAGCATGGTCTCGAATGTGCTAACGTTAGTTGCCCGGATAGGCTCAGGATTGTTTGTATTTACAAAGGTAGCCTTAGGTTGTTCTTTTGTGTGACGTGTGACAAGGTGGACATGACTGAGTTCGATTTTTCATCGTTTCTTTTTTGGGTGCAAAAAGAGCGCAAACACGGTCGCCAAACAGGCATTCCCTCTCTCCTCGTGCTTCTGAAAGAGCACGAAAGAAGATCAAAGTGATGAATGAATATCTAATATCCACGCCCCCCAATTGCATTGATTTTATAGGATGCGTGTGAAAAAATGTGTCAATTGAGACTTTTGGTCTGAACCGATGGCTGGGAGCGTCCGGACGCAATTGGTGGAAGAAGCCTCTTTCTGTGGACCAGAGCAGTGAGGAGACCTCCCGCTCTCACAACTCACATCTCTCACATCTCCCCGCGGTCGCCAGTGCTGTCAATCCAAACTCCTCCTCCTCTCCGTCAGTCGCGCGTTCTCTCTATGGACCATGACAGCCAGCCAAACGAACGGTTCACGCCACGCAGACTCACCATTGCCATTGCTGTCGTCCCATTGCATTTCTCCAACGCATTTGCAGACACTTTCGAAAGAGCCTGATCCGCGAGCGAGCGTTGATAGTTATGCTGGCTGGCAGTCCGGATGACGCCTGGAAGAAGCGAGCGAACGAAAGAACGCATTCATGAAAGACTTTTGTGTGGATTTTCTCTCGCATCGCCCGGCAAAATGCCGGGCGCTTCTGGGCCAGCAGCCAGCTCAGCAGCTCAGCAGCTCCTGATTGAGTCGGTCGGCAGTCGCACTTGCTCCCTTCCCTCTCCCTCGAATCAGCCTGCCACGCCCATACAAACCACGGTACAGTACGCAGGGCTTGAAGCTGCGTGCCAGTGAACACGCGCCGCCGATTGGCTGAAAACCGCAAGGGGCTAGGGCTCGGCATTTGCCTGTTTTTGCTGTGGGGTTGTGAACAAGTAGGCAGCGAGGTTTTTTGGGTGGAAAGAACAACAGCAAAGCGAGCAGAGGCAAGCCAAGCAACCCCCACGCAACAGACAGCAGAGCAGCAGGCAACAAACAAGACCAGCAAACAAACAGCGAGCAACCGCAGCCGCAAGTTGCGTTGGCTCTTGCTGCCTTCCGCCCAGACGCAGAATCGAAACGGACGAGCCGCCGCCCAGACGCACAGACGCACAGACGCACAGCAGCAGCACCAGTCAGACAGACAGACAGACAGGTCCGCGCGATCCTTCTTTCCACCGATCCGCAGCAGCAGCCAGCACCGAAAAAGCGCGGAAGCTCCGGTCGACACGTCACAGCCACTCAGCAGCCACTCGTCGAGTCCCCCCTCCCCAGATCCGCACACACACAAACACATCGCAAGTCACAGCACCAGCAGCAAACCAGCTAACTAACCATGATTGACGCCGAGGCCGCAGAGACTCTCATGAGCCTCTCGGCGCCAGACGAGCGCAAGTTCGCGTCGCCACTCTACGCGAAGGAGATGCCGTGGCACGCGTCCAAGAAGCAGCGCGCCTTCGACTCGTACAGCAGCAGCCACAACAGCAGCAACAGCTTCGCGTCCTCGCCGCCGCAGCAGTCGCTGAGTCTGCTGGCCAGCTCGCTCCCGTCCAACTCGTCCTTCATGCAGCACATGTCGCTGCTGCGCCACAACATCCAGGAGCGCCCGCTCACGTCCATGATCCCGCGCAAGGAAGCGGTCTCGACCGACGACAGCGACGAGGACATGGACACCGACCCGGAGGATATGTTCGACAATAACAACAACAACAAGGAGCGCTCGTGGGGCCAGTACCGCTCGCCGTTTGACGGGCTCGTGGCCGCCGCGCGAGATTACGCCGATGACGATGACGACAACAGCAGCAGCTTTACGTCCAAGAACTCGTCGTCCAGACCGATCATGATCCCGATGCACTCGAGTCGTCAGCAGAGCAGCAGCGGCTCGTATCGCTCGGAGTACAGCATGCCGCCGCAGAGGTCGAGTCTGTCCCGCGTGAAGGAGGACTCGTCGTACCTGGGTCTGGACAGCAGCCCCACCGGCGTCGAGGAAGACAGTGAGTGGTTCGACTCCTACCGCGAATCGAGCGAGTACAAGCAGCGCGCGCGTCTCGCGTCCATCTGCTCGTCGGACGGCAGCGAGTACGGCGGTCTGGGTCGCAAGAACTTTGAAGGCTTCCTGCGCATGGACATCTCGGAGCGCAACGAGAACGACCGCCTAGAGAACCAGCTGGAGGGCTCGTCGCCACCGGACTCGCGATACATCGGCAGCTACTCCCCAGAGGCACGGAGAAAGCGCATCGAGCGCTTCTTAGAAAAGCGCAAGCACCGCGTCTGGTCCAAGAAGGTGGACTACGACGTGCGCAAGAATTTTGCCAACTCGCGTCTGCGCGTGAAGGGCCGTTTTGTGAAGAAGGAGGACGAGGAGTTGCTCTGCCAGCTGCTGAGCTATACGTAGATGGAGCTCCGCGGCGTGCTGGTCGAGCGAGCGCAGTTTGAACCAACCGCAGCAGCAGCAGCAGCGCGAGCAGTGGGGACGAGAGGGAGCGGCCGGCGAGCAGCGATTTTCTTCTCTTGAGCTTTTTATTTCGCGCGCCTCCCCGCCCACTGCGCGCGTGGATGTGAGCGTGTGAGTCCGCCCGTTTGTCGTGTAGATTAGGAAACAACAAACCAACCCGGTTTTATAAACGAAACCCAAATAAACAGCTTCAAGCCTCTACCAAAGTGTCGTGCATGTTCCGTGTAAAATATCCTCTATCCAATACAAAATCAAAAAGCGCAAGGACTCTGGAGTTCTCCATGCAAATGGGCTTTCCTGCAGAGAAGACGAGCAAAGAGCTGCACCAACCAATACACGCAAAAAAACAGCTGGTGGCGCACCTTCCCCGCCCTTCTCCTCTTTCTTCTTCACTTAGGGTTGTCAAACCGATCTTCAACCTTGCAACCGCGTAACGCCACCTGTCAGTTGTACAGTACGCGGTGTAACGGGCGGGAACGAAAGGGCGTACAGGAACGAACAAGCCCACAGGCTCCTCTCTTTTCATTAGACGCGCAGGTGCATTTGATGCGTATCAGCCGCCGCTTCAGGAGACCTCCGCTGGGACTGCTTCAGGCGCACGACCACCAGCTTCGGACGCACACTCACGGGCATTGCGGACGATCCGAATGCGCTCCCCTGCACGCGCTCGCAGCAGAAGAAGCGCGTGCCCGCACAGCAGAGCTGCGTCGCAAGGTCCAGCGAGCCCACGGCCACGACGAACACCAGCGCCATGAGCAGGCCGCCACAGACGCTGTCCCACAGAGTGGCGTCTTGGACTGGCGGCGGGGGGTCAGCAGAGCCAGACCAGTTGGGGGAGGACGTGAATACGGCGTAGAGCAATGCCAGGGGTGCCCAGAGCACCAGTGCCACCACAAACAGCCCCAGCAGCGCCAGCACGCTCTTGAGGATGGTAAAGTAGACCAGCGTTCTCAGCGACTTGAAGGACACGGCCGTCAGACCTGAGGCGACGCGGTCCGAGACTCTCTCTTCGCACTGCAGCAGCGGGTGCAGCGGTCGTTCTTGAGCTGCGGACGTAAGCCCGTACAGTTGGATCTGGCGCTCGTGAGGCAACACAAAGTTCGTAAGCGCCGCGTCCAGCCTCGCGAGGAACTCGACGACTCCGAGGCGGAAGAGCAGACGAAAAACCACCACCCCAGCGCCGCAGAACGGCAGCAGAACCAGCGCGCAGCCCAGCACGACGAGCAGCAAGAGACTTACGCCCAACGCTGCGACTGCGTTCGCGACAAGGAACATGATCTGCTTGACGCAGCCTCTTGAGAGTTGGCACAGGCAGTCAAGTGGCGAGTCGAGGTCTTCGGCTCTGTGGTCCAAGATCATCGGCGACGGAGCGTCCAGTGCGCCGTACGAGACGCGCGGTCGGTCGTCGTCGCTGCTCTTGTACGGCTGGTGGTGATGGTGGTGGTGGTACTGAGGAGACGGCATATTCGCAAATGCCGTCGAGACGCGCGTGGAGCTTGCTTCCGGTCCTCATCAGCGCTATCTAGAGTGTCATAGTTAACGGCGGCATCCTCATCACCATCGGCATCCTTCACCAAACTGTGACATGCATTTCTGCGTCTTTTCGCGTTCAAATAGGCTGTAATTCGGGACACTTGCAACAACATTGCTCTTTCGTTCGGGACGGCGTCAGTTTGCTTTCTTCAGATCCAGATCGCTCACAGGCGATGACGGTGACGATGATGAAGGCGGCGATCCGCTGCGGCGCGTGGCTCCTGCTGCTCTGCGCGCTCGGCTGCCGCGCCGAGTTCAACGAGACACTGACGCTGCGCCCGTTGCTTGGGGGCAGCAAGGTGCTCGCGCACTTCCGCTTCTCCACGAAAGAATCCAGCGCCTCAGCGACGGACGACGGCGTGTTCCCCAAGGTGCTCCAGCAGATCCTCTCCAAGTACGACGCCGAGTCGCTGCACTTGACGTTCGCGCTCGGTAAACACTCGGACGCACGCTACGGGATCGCGCAAGGTGTTGGATCTGATGCGCTGGCCCATGCGCCGTTCGGATCGCGTCTGCAGGTGCAACTCCTCGCCTCAGGTGACGAGAGTATCGCTGAGAGCCTGTCGCTGCAGGAGCGTTGGCGAGGTATCACGTCCGAGCTTGGAGGGATTTTCTCCGCATCGCTCAACCAGATGGACTTGACCGTCGTGACGGAGCTGCTGTCTAGTGACGGCGACCCGAGCGCTCTTGGTGCCTTCCCACTCGAAAGCATCAACTCGAAGAGCAAGAGCCAGCAGTCACCTGCCCGGTTCCTCCACGCGGGGCTCGCGCGCGAAGAGATCTGTACAGAGAACCTCACGCCCTGGCTCAAGATGCTGCCGTGCCGCACGCACACTGGACTGGGAAAGCTCATCGACCCGATCAAGTACCTCTCGGGGGAGTACCTGTCGCTCTCGCTCTTCGCATCCAGGTCGTCGACAGGAGGGGAGTGGGTGTTCCACCAGCAGCTGGTCATGGTGCAGACGCTCAGTGCTGAAGAGCGCAAGCGGTGGAGTCTCAAGTCTGTGTTTTTCAACAGCCTGCCGTCAGACCAGACGAGTCTCAGCGCGTGTCCCCTTGCGAAGGAGAGCGTCATTTACACAGAGATGCCGACCCAAGGCTTTGAACTGCAGCATACTCCAGACGCTACAGTCCAGTCCGCTGCTTCAAGTGCAGCCCGCGAGAGCTTCGAATCTCGTGTTGTGCATTCTACGAGTCTCAAAACCAAGGAACTCAGTATCGCTGATCTGTGGCTAGCGAGAGCAGACCCGCAGGTCCCGCCTCACGAGTCCCTCAAGCAAGATCTCGTGGGTGTCCACCGCTTCGTGACAGGATACGGCCAAGTCCACGGCGGTATCGCAGTCCGCCTCCAGAACAACCACCCGCAGTGCGCCATGCGCGTGACGTACCACGACGTCGTCCCCTGGTACCTGCGCCTGTACTTCAACACATTCCAGGTGAAGGCGTCTGGGGGTTCTTCATCACTGCCAGAAGGGAGTTCACTGGTCCAGGATTTCCAGTTCGTTCCGGCGGAGATCCGCGGCCGCCCGAACCAGCTGCACTTGGAGATCGTGTTGCCCGCGAACTCGTCGCTCGTGTTCTCGATTCAGCTGGAGAAGGCGTTCCTGCGCCTCTCAGAACATCCTCCGGATGCGAACCGAGGCTTTGACGTGCCGTCAGGCGTCGCCACGTTCGAGCCAGTGGTCGCGTTGGACAACCACGAGGTAATCTGTCGTGAGCTGCAGGAAGACAAGCGAGCGTTCACAAGGACGCTGTTCACGGAGCCGCTGCTGGTGCCGCTGCCCACGCCAGACTTCAGCATGCCGTACAACGTCATCACGATGACGTCGACCGTCGTGGCGTTCTTCGTCGGGAGCATGCTCAACACGCTGCTGCGGAAGGCGCCGCGGATCAAGCAGATGATGGCGAAGAACTGAGGAGGGGGGAACGCGGGGTTTCTGGCTCTATCCCACCACCAGGTGCGAGCAGGTAAACCCCATGACTGACTTCAACTGTATTCTGTATTGATTGTTTCCTTCATCTTTCAATCGTAAGTGCCATGCAAACCTTGTGATTTTTGTTCCTGTCCTCGTTTCTCTACGCGGCGCCTTCCACTTCGGCGCCGTTCTAACTTTTCTGCCACACATAATTATACACACATGCAGTACAAGAGCAAAAGCTGTATCCATGTCATCCGTCAATGGCTACGTAGCTCTTCATCACTTCGAGCCACCGCTCTCAAGCGCGAGTTCCTGGCAAATCGCGGTCTCGCGGTCCAGACGCCGCTGCAGCATCGTCGCGACCTGCACCTTGGAGAACGTGTACGCGCAGCTGAGGCAGAAAAATGCCCAGACGCTCCAGAGCAGCACGATGCGGAAGCCGATGCGGTACGTGCAGGCAGTGTCGCAGGCGCCCGCGGCCTCCGACTTGGCGTCCGCGTGCGGGTCGATGATGAAGTTCATGATCAGCCCAGGGATGTAGTTCGAAGCTGCATACCCGAGCAGATTGTAGCTAGCGTACGCGACCGACGAGGCCAGCGGACGCAGGCGGCGCGGCGCCGACGAGATCACAATTCCAGAGCACGCCGGTAGGATGCTCCCGCCGCAGAAGAGCATGAGCCAGAGAAAGCTCGCGATGTACAGCGTCGAGTGGAAGAACGACACAGGGAGCGACGCCAGGCAGCCCAGACCGCCCAGCACCATGCACACGCGCAGCGCCACAGCGCGCTGGTGCAGACCCGCGTACCCGCCGAACTGGTCGATGAGCCAGCCGCCGAAGAAGACGCCGAGGATCGGTCCTGTGCCGCTCACGAGCAAATACGCCAGGTGGATCGTGTAGAGCGAGTCGTTCGTGTTGGTCGCCAGGTAGAGAGTCGTCCAGAACTGCACGCCGGCGACCACGAAGAAGAGCGCCGAGAGGCCAAGCACGATGAACACGTACACCTTCTGCTGAAAGAGCTGGCGCAGGTTCTCCCACCCGGGCGACTGGTCCTGCATGCTGATGCTGCTTCGACGTGACGCTCGGTCGTTCAGGCGACTGCGCTCGCCCTTGTACACGATCGCCTCTTCCTCCTCCTCATCTTCATCGTCCTCGTCGTCGTCGTTCGAGCTGATGATCGAGTCGACCATGATGATCGACTTGCGCCTCGCAGTGTGCAGATGGATGTGCTCCACCGGCACAAAGAAGAGCAGGATTGAGAACGGCAGGATCGCCAGGAACTGGAAGATGAACGGCCAGCGCCAGCAATACATGCCCTGGCAGTAGTTCGTATCCGCCGCGCCGGCCATGTCGTCAAAGAGGTGGTCGCCCACGTTGTTCATGGAGCTGGACACGGCGGCGTTGAGCACACCCGGCAGCACGGACGTGACGAAGTTTCCCATCGACGTCGTCACGTTCGCCGCGCCAATCGCCAGCGCCTCCGCTCCAGTCGCCGCCGACGGGTCTGCGGACGCCAGCCAGACCGTCACGGAGCCTGCAAAGTAGCCCAAGGTGATGCCGATGGGCGTCGCCGCCTGAAGATAACTCATCCAGCTGCCGCGCTTCGCTCTTGGCGCGTACTCGTGCACCCAGAGCGGCGAGTAGACACAGTGGAACGCCTGTGTGAAGCCGATGAACGCGCGCAGACAGATGAGCAGCGTCTTCGAGTACCATTGCGACGTGGGCGTGCACGCGAACGTGAGCACGGCGAGGTTGTTGATCGCGAGCGAGACGCCGAGCAGCTGGCGCGGGTTGAACTTGCGGAAGAGCGTGCTGCACCAGGGCGACGCCAGCGAGATGGAGATGTAGACCACCGCGCCGAGCAGTCCCTGCTCCTGCGGACTCAGGTGGAACGTGAGCGTGAACTGCTGCAGCAGCGACGGCACGGCGCCGGCCTCCAGGTACATGCAGATCTGCGTGATGATCAGGTACTTGAAGAGGTACTCGGACTGGCCGGGGATCCGCGTCCCCACTGGCTGCGAGGGCGGCGGCGGCGGCGTCGGGTGACGAACGGACGGCAGGTGGTCCGCGCCGCCGTTCTTGGCGCCGTTGCTATTGCCGCTGAGCAGAGTAGAGACGGCGCCGTACGAGCCGTTGCCGTTGGCCGTCGGCTTCTTCGCGGCGGCGTCCATGGCGGGCGAGTGGCTCGTGTCGCCCGAGTGGCTGCTGGTTCTGGTTTCTTCTTCCTCCCGCCGAGAAGCCCGAGTGAGACCGCCATTAGCTAAGGCCTTTTGCTCACTTGACAGAGAGAAAGAACATGAATGGCTGATTTGTGGGTTGTGGCCTAATATTAAGTGCGCCACACTAAACAACTCATGTATCCACTCATTATTCTCTTACTCTGAAGGGGTGGACCACACGAAGATTCACTCCTGACCCATCCTCCCCCCAAACTGCGAAGCGTCACAGAAGTGGATCTCCACAATTGATCAGCAACTGAAGCAGACAGGGCGGCTGCGGTGACTGGTGGTTGGCAGCAACAACCAAAACAGCACTCGCAGATGCAAGCAGGAGTGCTTGAGGGCGAGAGAGAGCGGGAGTAGCGAAAACCCCACCTCACGCGATGATGAGCCTTCTGAAGCCCAAGACCCGAGGCTCGCGCCGCGAAATGGACACGACGCCGCCGACGAGGCACGCGATGCTGCGCTGGGCGTATTTTTAGTGCCCACAAGGAGAGAAAGAGAGCACCGTGCCTCAAAGCTGACCGCAATGGAGTTTCGCTTCTTCACGGCTTCTCGCGTGCTTCCGTTGAGTAGTTCCAAGTGGCCGCTGACTCTCGAGCCTCCAGCCGAATGCACGCGCCGCGTGCTGTTGAGTCAAACGAGAAGAAGAACAGACCACCACCGCCGTTGAGGCTGGAGAAGCGCGAGGGGCTCTTACCAACTGGCCAAGCAAGCATTACCGGACTCTCCGTCAACTCCAACGCCCTTCTCCACCCGTGAAGAAGGCGTACTCCCATCCGCTTCCTGCAGCTGCGCATCTTTCCACGTCGTCGTCTCCTCTCGACCAGCATCCGCCATGTCAGTTGGACGAGTCGCATTGCTTCTGGTGCTCTCCGTCGTGCTGTCAGTTAGCCGCTGTCACTCTGCGACTGTGTCCCCACCAGCCACTGTGACCCCGCCAGTGTACACAATCGGCGAACTGGGCGTGGGTGGCAGCGGGTGCCTACCGAAAAACGTCAAGACCGGGCAGTCACCCGACGGCACGAGCGTCTCGGTCATCTTCCGGTCGTTCAACGTCACGACTAACGCCGACACCACGCGAGTACGCGCGGCGTGCGGCATCGCGCTGCCGATCCAGGCGCGGCCGGGCCAGAGCGTGGGCTTCTTCAAGGTCGACTTCCGGGGGTATGTGCACGTGCCGAACAAGCCGGATGCAGCCGCGGTGCTCACGAACGAGTACTTTTTCGCGGGCCAACAGGGGATCAAGACCAAGCACACGTACCTGCCGGGGGACGACAAGGACATCTTCGACACCAATACCATCAAGTTCCAGTCCGTCATCTGGTCGCCCTGCGGCGGCGCCACGGTCTTTCGCGTCAACACGGCGGTGGCGGCGACCAGGCCCGGCGCGTCTGAGCCTGGGGCGTCCCGCGACGAGGTGATGATCGTGCTTGACTCGATGGACTTGACCGTGCAGGGGAGCATCCAAGTCGCCGTGGCCTCGAGAGCCTGCGACCCGCTCACGGGCGAGCCTATCTGAGCCAGAGGACCGCCCAAAGTTCATAGTTTGAGTTTGAGGACGAGAGATGATGTCGTTGGCGAACGAAGCCAACGATCGACGACTGACTGACTGACTGACTGACGCACTGGTCAGCGATACTCGTCGTCGTCGTCACTGTCGTGTCCTCGCTGCATTTTGACAGTCTGAAGTACTGTAGTCCGTAGTCGAATTTGTCAGACGCGAATGAAAAATGATCGTTCTACTGTTGCAAACACAGGCAGTTAATTGCCCAGTCGACGGATTCAAATGGCGATTTTCCCAGGCTCACGTCCAAAAGCAGGGCACAGCAGGCCACTCGAGTCGGAAATGATATCGTTCATGCACATGTACTGTATTTCCATTTTACATTCGTTTATATACGCTGGACGCGTTTGCTTTCCCTCAGGCGTCCACTCTAATCAGGCCTCAGGAGGCGCGTCCCACGCTCGCTCTACATACGCTTGGGTGTCGCCGTCTATGGGGTCCCGCTGGCACTCGGGGTCGAGACTGCAGCCGAGTGCAGCTGGCGCTCGCGCTGGCTGGACGCACGCAGACGCGACTGGGCACGCGCGCGCTGGAAGCGGATCCAGTCCGCGGTCTCCAGCTCGTCCTCCGTGTCTTCGTCGTCCTCGGCGATGACGTCGTCGTCGTCCTGCACGAGGCCGCTCGCGTAGAACGCCCACGCGGCATCCGCGTCTTGCGACAGCTGCCGCTGCGGGTTACGCGCAGCGCTCGGCTCCTCCGCACTCGGCGACATGGACTCGCGGGACGACATGGCGCGGACTCGGCAGCTCAAGGCGGAGAGGCGTGCGGGGGACTGGCGGGGCGAGCGCGGGCGGAATGCGGAGGCCGATCCGCGGACGAGTGGGGGAATTGCCGAGTGGCCATGCGCTCACTCGCGCGCAGGCAGAGCGCAGTCAGGGTTCTAACCCTTCACTCTTCGTGGCTGATGGGGAGCGAGCGGCAGCAGCCGAACGGACGACAAGAGACACGACGATGACTCGGACGTTCCGGTCTCATGGCCGAAAACTGAACCGACCCATCCTGATTGGAAAATGATCAGGAGCGAGCTCTGTACAGTGCACACGAATAGGTTTATGCGCATAAAATATGTGCTGTGTGCGTCTCCCATTTTTAAAAGGAAATGTGTCTCTTATTGGTATCAAAGTAAATAATAAGCAGGTAAAACTATCCTGCCTCTTAGTCACCGTAACCTGCGTGCAGGCGCCTCTGAAATGCTCAATAAAATCGGCACTGACGCATGTATTCTCCGCCACTTTGAAGCGACGCTAAACAAACACGAGCCCGTACTCCTCCTCCACCACCACGGCGTCTGATACTAAAGAGTCCTCTGGCGTGCGCCCGCCGCCGCCCTTGCGCCGCCCGCTCTCCTTCTCCATGCGGCGCTGGATGCCCTCGCAGAGGTCGCGCGCGTCCTTGCTGAGCTCCTGGTTGCGGCTGATGTGGCCGGCGCCGTCCTGCTTGCGCTCCACGAACTGGCGGGTCTCGAGATCCAGATCCAGCGTCACGGGGCGCCGGTCGCCCTGGCGCAGCTCCACCTCTTCGTAGAACTGCTCTTCCGTGTCGATCACCGTCGTGCGCTCGGCGCTGGTCTCGTCGTAGAGCACCAGCGTCTCCATGTGCCGCTGCGCTGCGCGGTCGATCTCGTGCTCATCTAGCTCTTCGTAGCGCAGCTCCGTGCCGCAGAACGTGCACTTGCGGCCGCCGTTGTGCTCGATCTTGCCGCACTGCAGGCAGTTGATGATGTGCGTGTTTAGCATCTTCGGCGCGCCGGTCTTCTTCACCTTCGCCTGCTTGATGCGCGAGTTGGGCACCGCAGCTGGCGGTACGAGCCCAGCGGCGCCAGTCGTGGACACGGCTGCTGCCTTTGCATTCGCCTTGGTCTTGTTCTGGTTCTTGGTGCTCGGCTGCTGTGGTGTCTGCTGCTGTGGCGCGAAGAGCCTGGCGCTGATGGTCTCGGCGCGCGAGGGCGAGATGCCCAGCAGCTCCGTCAGGTAGGGCACCACCTCCTGCCTGGAGCCGAAGGAGCTGAACACGTACGCCGCGATGTCGTCCACCTCCGCGAAGCCCAGCGCGCTCGTGAGCTCCGTCTTGAGCCACGCTCTCGTGTCTGCGTCCGCGTTCATTCTCCTGTTTGAGTCTCACAGTCCGTCTGTCAAGCAAAAAAAGGTGGATCCTTATGCTACGTGGTCCACATGAACGTACTGGATTAGATGAGTTTCTGCGAGTGAGTCCACACGAAACGCGGCTCGAACGTTCTGTGCCGTGCGTGCATGTTGCCGTCGCTCGCAGTTCTTCCTCTGGTGGTTGATGCTGCTGCCGCGAGACAATGCGATCGTCATTTGGTGTGGCAGCACTAACAAGGGCAGCAACAGGCGGACGAGCTCTTCTCGCTCTTTACCTGGCGACCAGCAGCTCAACAAGACAGTGCATCCATGGAGCTCACATGCCAACCCTCGGGAGTCTAGCTAAACTAAAAATAAACTGAAACCTGATTGAGTGGAGTATCACGATGTTCTCAGCGTTAATTAAATATTAACTTTGGTGGCCCGGTCGATCTAGGTCTATCGGACTGCTCTAGGACTTGCGTCAGCTGCAGCTGGGTGAAGCAACGACAGAACGATGGCTGAGAGTTTACTTCTTGCCTCCCTTCTTGGCGTCTTGCGCTGGCGCCGGTGCTTCCTTGGTCTTGGCTGGGGTCTGCTTCTGCGCTGGCGCTGGAGCGGCAGCAGCGGCCTTCTTCTCCGGTTGGGCCTTCTGCTCCTGCTTGGTGTTCTGCTTCTTGGCCATGGTTGCTGTTTGGGGAGGGGAGAGTGCGGCTTGGAGCTTGGCTTGGCTTGAGTGCGCTTGGTGGAGAATGTGGAAGTGAGTGAGCCTAGGTCGATGCAACAGCCCCAAGGACCTGCGCTTTGCCGTTGTTGCTGCTGCGGAAGACACAAGTCGCCACGATATTCGGTCGTTTCCAGGTGGGCGGGAAGCGAGCTTCAGATAGAGATCAATCGCGATCCTGACCGCAGACGCTATTTTCAGATTCCTCCCCGTCCCACCCACTCTTGCTGCGTGAGAGCAGCCCTTTCTCGCTCGCGAGCGGATAGGCTGCGTTGACGCGCATAGCGATTGCGAGACCTCTCTCGCTTCGGAACGACTGCAAGCGTGGCTATTCATGGCGCACTGAATGGGAACGGGACGAGCCTGTGATATGCTTCGAGTGAGTGGTTTGAAAACCAGAAGCTGCAGCTTTACTACGCCTGTATTTTTGGGCCTCTGTCACCAGCATGTAGCCGGCGTTCATGCTGCCGTGGCCGGACATGGAGGGGAACATGCTGCCAGAGGTTCGCGCGGGCGGATCGATCTGCGGGGCGAGCGGAGGATCTGCTTCTAGATGAAATGCTGCTGATTGAAATACAGGCGCCCTACGTGGCTCAACAACACAATAAGCACACGACCCGCTCCCCCTTTTGTTTTTTTAATAAAACAAGGTTGTTGTGCCCGTCTTCGACGGGCAGGGGGCAAGGAAAGCCGAACAAGTTTGCTTTGATAAAACAATTTCTTGTCACATGCAATCTTTATTTTTTTGGAATGGAATGAGACACCTAAATATGCAAACTTGACACCAATCTCAGCTCAAAACAAAACGTCCTGGTACACCACGTTCTGCACACAGACGTGGTCATCTTCTTCGTGAACCTCGTAGTCGATGAGAATCTTGATTTTTGCGCGTGAAGTCACTCGAGAGAGCGCGACGTAGAGCTGCCCATGCGAGAACACTGGCTGAGGAAGGTAGACTCCAAGGTGGTGAACAGATTGTCCCTGGGCCTTGTTGATCGTCATGGCGAACGACACTTGAACTGGAAACTGGCGTTGGCGTAGCTGGAAGGGAAGAACCATTTCGTTGGTTACCAACGGGGTGCGCGGGATACACACGATCTGACCGCAAAATGCCCCGGTGAGGATTTCAGCGACGATGCAGTTGCGAAGCAACTGGCGAACTCTGAGGCGCGTTCCATTGCACAGCCCTTGCTCCCTGTCGGTATTTTGAAGAAGCATGATTGGCGTGTCGATCTTCAGCTGAAGCTTGTGCGGAGGCATGCCCGATATCGTGAGGATATTGAGGAACTCAACCGGGTAAAGACCGCGCTGGGCTTCCTTGGAACCTTCGAGAGCGTCAACTGAGATATACTCGACCATTTCCCCAGGAATCGACTCGAGTACGGCTTGGTTGATTGTCTGGACGTCCACGTTGATTGGGGTGAGAATCGCTCTGCTTGAGAAATAGCCGCGATTTGTGTATCTGGCTTCAAGACCACCGTAGATGTGCTCGATTAAGCCACTGAGTGGGGATTGGCCGGCTTGAGTTTCAACGACCATTGTTTGAGGAACCTTCACATGAATCTTGCCCTCGACAAAACAGCGATCATGTCTTCCTTCACCAATCGGCAGAAGAAACTCTGCAAACTCCTGGATCTCCATGGCATCACCGGAAGCGGGGGCGTTTTGGACTCTCATGTTGGTGCTGATCCGAAGCGTGGTAAAGTGTCGCCACAGATCCGACTTCTTCACGCACGCAGACACGATTTCGCCAGCTGTACCTCGAGTGACGGCAGGTAGAATCTGTCGAAAGTCTCCAGCCGGCAAGACAACCTTTCCACCAAATGGTGCATCCTTTTCCAGCAACGACCTCATCGTCCTGTCCAAAGCTTCAAACGCAAACTTGTGAGTCATCGGAGCCTCGTCCCAAACGATCAACTCGCACTGCCGAATGAGCTCAGCCAGGTGTGATTGCGCCGGAATGCGGCAAGTCGATGTCGATGTGAGCTCCGTCCACAACTTGAATCTCGAATGAGCTGTGCGTCCACCCATAAGCAGAAGCGCTGTGATGCCGCTGGAAGCCACCGCAAGAGCGATCTTGTCTTGTAAACGCACCGAAGCCAATATTTTGTCGAGAACAATCGACTTCCCGGTGCCTCCTGGTCCGTCGAGAAAGAAAAGTCTGCGCGGACTTGCTTCGTCACCCACAGCACCCATTACTTGGTCGAAGACCTCGCGTTGACCGCTATTGAAATCCGCCACCCCAGCACGCAACGCAGTAGCTCGGCCTGGTTGTGCGATTCTTCAGCCATGATGAGACGAATGACGTGGAAGCTCGAGTCATCCAAGTGCT